>SJYC01128534.1:0-11215 GCA_006408675.1 Madoqua kirkii | reverse complement strand
TGTTTATGCACTGAGCTTGCAATGGAGAATTTCCAGAATGCCGAAACATCTTAGAGTTAACATTTTTGAGAAATTACTTGGATCAGAATCTCTCCATGTAGTTTTGAAACATGTAAGACTATGAGGCTGTTTGTGAGTTCTGAAACTTATAATTGTGTAAGCAAATGAAATCAATTTAAAAATGAGCAAATATTTTCCTTTGTAACTTGATATCCTTGTAACATAATTTTCCTAGCATGAATGGTAGAAACAAGATAAAAAATAAAGAGAAAGTGAGAATTTGTGTAGTCTAACCTTTCTCGTGCATTTTTAGCAATCATTTATTCATGAAAAGTCATCACTTTTTGCGTCTTACAGGGTATCTTCCCACCCAGCGACTGAACCCAGGTCTCCTGCATTGCAGGCAGATTCTTTACTGTCTGAGCGACCAGGGAGGCCCACTGTAAGTTTTACCAGAAGCTAAAAGAAATTGAGCCTTTCCTCCACAAAACAAATCTCCAATTATTTGAAGACTGTGGGTCCTCAGTTTTCTCATTGAAAACATGGTCACCAGAGATTATATCATCTCCTCAGCCTCCTCTTGTCAACAACCATCCTCATTTGTGACATCTAGGTAGCATTTGACCAAAACAGGAAAAGGCAATTTACCTTTTTCTAGGATTAGTATTTCTAGCAAAGCAGTCACCAAATAGCCATGAACCCTGTTTTGCTTTTAAATATATAATTCTGTTTCGTGGTATTACAGACAAAATAATTCACAAAGCCTCCGAGCCTTGTGGAGTGTAAACAGTGTAGCATCAAAATTCTCCTTAATGTTCCTTAGAAAAACTCCAAATGTTGCAAATGTGAGAAGACCCTTCAGCAGGTTTGTACTGTTGAAATTCAGTTATGCCTTGTTTAATCATGCTTTTGTAATGTTTCCTGGTTCATAGTAAAACGATCACATTTTATTTAGCAATGCTTTAGGAATTCAGTGTTGTTAGTAATATGTTAGTTGTATATGGATGCTTTTCATTCCAAGAATTCATGTTCTGCTATATAATTTCACATTTGGAACAATAATTGAATCATTAAATTAATTTAAAATAGAAAGCATACAAACAAATACTTTTTAACAAGCTTACTGGGGGAAAAAAAAGACAGTATCATTTTCAGGTTAGAGTTCTTGATGACAGTCCACCTTCCAGTACATATAGGTCAGGGGCCCTGCATGGAGAGTCTCCTGAATGATCTCCCAATAACATCATGTGAAAGTGAAAGTAAAGTCGCTCAGTCGTGTCCAACTCTTTGCAACCCTGTGGACTATAGCCCACCACGCTCCTCTGTCCATGGGATTCTCCAGGCTTGAATACTGGAGTGGGTTGCCATTTCCTTCTCCAGGGGATCTTCCCGACCCAGGGATTGAACCCAAGTCTCCCTCATTGCAGGCAGACGCTTTAATCTCTGAGCCACCAGGGAAGCCCGTGACATCATGTTCAGTTCAGTTCAGTTCAGTCGCTCAGTCGTGTCCAACTCTTTGCGACCCCATGAATCGCAGCACACCAGGCCTCCCTGTCCATCACCATCTCCCAGAGTTAACTCAGACTCACATCCATCCAGTCCGTGAAGCCATCCAGCCATCTCATCTTTTGTCATCCCCTTCTCCTCCTGCCTCCAATCCTTCCCAGCATCAGAGTCTTTTCCAATGAGTCAAGTCTTCGCATGAGGTGGCCAAAGTACTGGAGTTTCAGTTTTAGCATCATTCCTTCCAAAGAAATCCCAGGGCTGATCTCCTTCAGAATGAGGAACCCACAAAGAGCTAAAGTATCATATTCGCCTAGTTACCCCTCCAATGAATACCTGGTTTCTCATCCTGTCTTCTTTTACTCACTTAAGCAGAGATTAGTGCCTTTAATAGTCAGAGAAAACCCTTAATAAGCACAGAGAGTATGCATGGAAAATTCTATAAATAGTATAGAATGAACAAATATTCTAAAAGAATATTCCTTAGACTCTTAGAATATTCCACTAGTTTGAACAGAAAACACTAGCTAAGGAAGCCTCAAAAGAAATCAAGCATGTCATGCCCTAACTGTGTGCCCAGCTCTACTGTAAGGCTATGTCTTGATTAATGTATTTAGTCTTTAGAAATTCTGTTAGAAAATAATTACTGCCCTTTCTTATTACTTGGGGACACCAAGGCACAGGGGACTCCAGTAGTGTCCAAGGCTATACAGCTGGTAACAGGCAGAGTCAAAGTTCTATGACTTTATATGCCATTAGTCTGGATCTGTTGTTTTCAGTCATTCAGTCGTGTCCTAATCTTTGCAACGCCGTGGACTCTAGCCCACCAGACTCCTCTGTCCATGGGATTCTTCAGGCAAGAATACTGGAGCGGGCTTCCATTTCCCCCTCCAGGAGATCTTTCTGATCCAGGGATTGAACCCAGGTCTCCTGTATTGAAGGTAGATTCTTTACCACTGGGCCACCAGGGAAGACTAGCCTGGTGGTCTTAAGGACTAAACAAACTGGTTTTTTTTGAAAGAGGCATTATCTCTGGCCAGAGGTTTATTTAGGAAAAGGAAGCAAACACTTAACCTCTTCAAAAAAGTTTGCCTGAATTGTGATTCAAGCTTAACATTTCCAAACAGACCTCTGGATATTTCCTTTGCTTGCTAGAGTCAGTTTCCTCTTGCTCTTTTAGTAAAGGACAGGCCATTTGTACAGACACCTCACTGTCTCTCTGGATAAGGACAAAGTCAACCATCCCTGATTCCCTGTGTTCTCATTTGTCCATTTCACGTGAAGACTCAAAGCAGGTATTGCCAAATCTAATTTGAATCAAGCACTTTATACTTAAAGCCATCAAGGGAATCGATTGCTTAGGCTTATAATGAAGCCCAGAGTGCGCACAACACTTAGGAGACTCTGCCAGGACTGGCTTTGCCCATTGCCGGGCCCTGAGTTCCTGAGACTCTGCCCCTGAGCACCCCACGTTGTGTCTGCTCTGTTCCACATCCTGTTCCACAGACATGCACAGCTTCTCCCCATCTCTGGAACCTTTGCATCTGCAGTTCTCTCTGCCTGGAATGCTCCTTTCCCAACTGTTGATATGACTGCCTCTTTCTCCTCATCAGGTCTCAACTAAAATGCCATGGATTCAAAAATGCCTCCCTACCCCAAATGTTGGGTCTTCCCTTATAACTCAGCTGGTAAAGAATTCACCTGAAATGCAGTAGACCTGGTTTGATTCCTGAATTGGGAAAATCCTCTGGAAGAGAGCATGGCACCTACTCCAGTATTCCTGTCTGGAGAATCCCCACAGACAGAGGAGCCTGGCCAGCTACAGTCCATGGGGTCACAAAGAGTCAGACACAATGGAGCAACTAAGCAACAGCATAGCACCCCAAACTTATCAAGTATCTGCTGTCTGTCACTACATCACATCACTCTGTTTTAGTTCCTATCAACCGTCACAAACTGAAATAGCATATCTTACTGGTGTTAACAGTGTCAGTACAAGCTGCTATAACAGTTAAAAAAACTCACAAATGCATCCACGCTCCAAGGCTTGCTGAGCACACTCATTTTCAGTCAACAGGGCTTACTATCAAGCACATTAGACATCTGGGAGCACCGATTCTGCATTTTCCTCTTTGTCCCCTTTCATTGCATCCTGTGGCTTCCTGCTATGTCCCTACACTCCCACAATTTGGACCTTTTTTTTTTTTTCCTTCCAGGTCATCATAGTTGACAAGCAGAACAAATTCATTTGTCCTTGTCAGGGGTAGGAGTACATAAAGGAGGTTGAACAGGCAGAATTAGGATCTATTTTTGTTGAGACCGGTCAGAACAGTAAAGGATGCTTAAGTGTTTTCTCATTAGGAATTTTAGTTCATTTTTTTCACTTTATGTAATAAATCTCTGTATGCCTTCCCTCCTCCTGCAAACAGCAGTTATAGCCATATGTATGTAGGTGAGAAAGAAAAAAATGCATTTTTCACCTGTCATCATTTTAATCCATAGATGGTGGAGTTGGTGGAGGTGCAAGGCAGACAGGCCTCAAGCTGCTGAGTACTCCTGAGGCTGCAACATGCAGACAGCTCTGGAACCAAGACTGCTGAGGAGAGAATAAAGCCCACAGAGGTAGGCTCACCTCTCTGACCACCTGCCTCAGCCCTCTGGAGGGCCCTTACAGCCTTGGGAGCAGGGACAGAAGCAGGAAGAGATGAGAAACAAAGGAGGAGTGTCTCTCTCAGTTAGAGGCTCCCAGGACCTAGCTTCAAAGTCCTCAGTCTGACAACGAATGAATGGGTCAGCAGGACACTCATCTAAGAGTGGGGTCAGCTTTGACCAACTTCCAAGTCACCCAGGATGTTAAAAGGCCATGAGTATCCTCTGACTCACTTCAGTCTGTATGATGAGCTCTAAGTTCATCCCTGTCTCAGCAGAAGGCACCATTTCATTCCTTTTTATGGCTGAGTAATATTCCGTTGCATATATGCACCACATCTTCTTTATCCATTCATCTGATGATAGACATTTAGGATGTTTCCTTGTCCTAGCTATTGCAAATCCTGCTCCAGTGAACATCAGGGTGCCAGTATCGTTTGGAATTATGGTTTTCTCCAGGTATATGCTCAGGAGTGCAATTGCTGGGTCATAAGGGAGAATGAAGTTAAGTCAGAAAGAGAAAAGTATTATATAACATTGCTTATATGGGGAATATAGACAAATGGTATAGATGAATATATTTGAAAAAGAGAAACAGACATAGATGAAGTGAGAAAATGTGTGGAAACGAAGAGGGGAATGGAGAAAGTGGGATGAACTGGAAGATTGGGATCGACATATCTGTGCATCCATATAAAATACATAACTAACAAGAACCTACTGTATAACACAGGGAACTCCATTCAGTGCTCTGTGGTGACCTAAATGGGAAGGAAGTCTAAAAAAGAGGGGGCCTATGTACATGTATAACTGATTTATTTACGATATAGCAGAAACTAACACAATATTATAAAATGGCTTTACTGCCATAAATATTAATTAAAAACAATCTATCTTGGGAAAGAGAAAACACTTTAAAATGCCACAATTAAGTTGAATTCCCTGTGCTATGTCCTTGTTGGTTATTTATTTTAAATGTAGCAATGTGTACATGTCCATATTCTATAATAACCAGAATGGGTAAATAACTTGAAAAATAATAGATATATGTATATGTATAATTAAATCACTGCCCTGTCCATCTGAAAATCAACAGTTCAGTTCAGTTCAGTTCAGTCGCTCAGTCATGTCCGACTCTTTGCAACCCCATGAATCACAGCACGCCAGGCCTCCCTGTTCATCACCATCTGTTGGAGTTCACTCAGACTCACATCCATCGAGTCCATGATGCCATCCAGCCATAACAGCACTATTAATAATCAACTACACTCATGTATGGATGTGAGAGTTGGACTGTGAAGAAGGCTGAGCACCGAAGAATTGATGCTTTTGAACTGTGGTGTTGGAGAAGACTCTTGAGAGTCCTTTGGACTGCAAGGACATCCAACCAGTCCATTCTGAAGGAGATCAGCCCTGGGATTTCTCTGGAAGGAATGATGATAAAGCTGAAACTCCAGTACATTGGCCACCTCATGTGAAGAACTGACTCATTGGAAAGGACTTTGATGTTGGGAGGGATTGGGGGAGGGAGGAGAAGGGGACGAAAAAGGATGAGATGGCTGGATGGCATCACCAACTCGATGGACATAAGTCTGAGTGAACTCCAGGAGTTTGTGACTTCTTCAAGGGAAATGTCAAAATTTTTATCTCACATTATACTGAAAACTTTATTTAGAGTCCCTTGGTGAGCAAGGAGATCAAACCAGTCAATCCTGAAGGAAATGAACCCTGAATACATGTTGGTAGGACTGATGCTGATGCTCTAGAACTTTGGCCACCCTACTGCTGGCAAAGATTAAAGGAAGAAGGAGAAGGGGGAAGCAGAGCATGAGATGGTTGGATGGCATTACCAACGTGATGGACATGAGTTTGAGCAGACTCTGAGAGATGGTGATGGACTGGGAAGCCTGGTGTGCTACAGACCACGGGGTCACAAAGAGTCAGACATGACTGAGCAACTGAACCACAACAACAACAGTGATAACACAGGACACAGGTACACTGAAGCACTGTTTGATCACCCCTTCTTTCAAGTGGAGCAGTTGCTAAACTTGGTGTTTAGTGGGTTAATAAAGGGGCACTGTGATTTGTCCATCACATGCTTAACCTTCAAAAACATTTTTATAACTCTATTTCAATATCTTTGCTTTTTTGTAATTTTATTTATTTATGCATTTTTAGCTACTTTAAAGGACCCACGCGTTTTAGCAGACAGTTATGCCTCAGTCTAAGAACTCCTGGTCTAAAGTGACAATATAACTGATCACTCTAATGAGGACACAGCTTAAAATGAGAGGAAGATGATGATTATGACCTTAATAACAAATAATAATTCACATATATATTGATGGTGGTTTAGTCACTAAGTCATGTCTGAATCTTTGTGACCTGCCAGGCTCCTCTGTCCATGGAGTTTTCCAGGCAAGTATTTTAGAGTGCGTTGCCATTCCCTTTCCCAGGGCATCTTACTGACCCAGGGATTGAATGTGGGTCTCCTGCACTGCAGGCAGATTCTTTACCAACTGAGCCACCAGGGTTGAAATAGTGAGACTATTAAGACACTTAGAATTTACGCATCTTAATTTCAAAATAAGTGATAATGGTAACAATAAAAGAAATTGTTACCAATCAACAAATAAGAACTGCCAGAAACAGTCATACGTTGAAGGAAAAAGACCACACTGTAGTCTCTGCAAGTAGCCCTTCCTCTGTCCCTCCCCGGGTACCAGGCAGCAATATGGTCACGCTGGCTGTTTAATTACAGACCAGGAGATCATATCTTTATCAGACACTACTCATGACAGCAAAAGCCATCCTTCAGCTGTGACAATGATGCAATTAAAAAAATTATCACATATTGTCATTGTTGTTCAGTTGCTAAGTTGTGTCCAGCACTTTGCAACCCTATGGACTGTAGCATACCAGGCTTCCCTGCCCTTTACTATGTCTAGGAGCTTGCTGAAATTCATGCCCATTGAGTCAGTAATGCCATCCAACTATCTCATCCTCTATTGCTCCCTTTCCTCCTGCCTTCAATTTTTCTCAGCATCAGGGTCTTTTCCAGTGAGTTGGCTCTTTGAATCAGGTGGCCACACTACACATCTTCTGTATTTTTCTACTTGCCTTCATAGGTTTATAGTTCAAGGCAAATATCTCCTAGTTTATAAAGAAAATGGCCCCAGCACAACTCACCATTTCTAAACTTTAATTATATAAAGTTTTAAACAATTCTTAATAAATAATGAATACCACAGACTCTTCATATTAGTTTCTAAACAACCCATGTGAAGGTGCTAAGCAATTAAAAATATTTCACAATAAAGTGAAAAGAGAGCACACTTCAAATCACATGGGTCTGGGGGCTGACTGCCAATGATACCACATATCAGCTGTAAGGTCTTGGGAAAATGACATTATATATTTGACCTTATCCCTCCTTACCTACTTCAGTTTAAAAAGGAGAAAAGGTTGGGGGGATTAAAGGGAATAATGTAGAATAATTCCTTAGAATTCTGTCCAAGTTCTATGAGACTGATATAATACAGTAAGCATCTATAATAACTGTTTTTAATTTTCTTAATACTTTAAAAAACACCATTGTCTCTTAGTTTTTCCACGCTCAAATTCTTAGAAGTACCTTTGTTTTCTTTATCTCCTCCACTAAATTTATCAAGTCCTTTTTTCTCTTTCTTGGCAAAACTTACAGACTTTCCCCTTCCTTTGCATTTCTCTGAAGACTACTCAAATACAAGTGCTCACATCCCCATAAATCATTGCAAACCATTCCCAATTTATGTGCTCCATAACAACATCCCTACAGAGCTACATATGCATACTGTAGTTTCATTATGTTACTTTTCTAAAGTATTTCCCTCATTCTTTAGCATGAAATTAATGTTATTCATTGTGACCTTCAGATCTCATAACCAACTTTACTAATTTCTCATTTAGTCAAGCTCATCCATTTTGGTAGTGATAAGATACATTGCCAGACTCTGCACAGGATATTTTTTCTGTTCAGCTGCGTTTTGACTTTGCTATCTATCAAAGCTTTAATTAAAGCTTTTATCAAATGGCCTTATTCAAATCTCTTTCAAGGAAAACCATTAGTTCTTATAAAAATAAATTTTCACAAAATATGTGTGTGTGCGGCTGATGATGTTATATAATAATATTTGTAACATATGCATCAAGAAAATGGGTTGAACTGGCCAGGCAAGCACCCTTAGATTCTTGGATATGGAGTATTTGTAGTTCAGGGGCATTGCCACTAGGTGGTAATCAGACTACACTGATTTCAAGAGTAAATTCTCTAGATAATTATTTAGGGATAGTGTACCACATGGAGCTTTTTTGGAAAACTGTCTACCTCAAATAATATTTATCTATCATCTATGTTTAAATTATATTAATATGTAAAACATACATATCTAAGTATCTATAACTATAAATGCACATATAACTGGATATAAAATATATGAAATTATTAGGTCAATATTTCAATATTAATGTTTTCTATATTCTTTTAAAAGTATAAATGTATAATAAATATGCTGAAATATGCCTACTTTTAATCCATTTATATATTTACCTACCCAACTACCCAAAAACAAATATAATTCAAAGGACATTTAAGAACCACTGCACTAATGTCTGTCTTAGAAGATTAGAAATGATCTGCCTTTTCTCAGGACACAACCTCAGATTGACAGAGTCATAATATCTACAGACATAGGAAAATCCATACTGTTCCAAAGATTGATGAATTTTTAACCATCAGTCTTGATGGTTAAAATTTTTAGCCATCAGAAACTGTAAGCAAAATAAAGTTATGACCAACTTAGACAGCATATTAAAAACAGAGACATTACTTTGCCGTCCGTCTAGTCAAGGCTATGGTTTTTCCATTGGTCCTGTGTAGATGTGAGAGTTGGACTATAAAGAAAGGTGAGTGCCAAATAATTGATGCTTTTGAACTGTGGTGTTAGAGAAGACTCTTGACAGTCCCTTGGACTGCAAGGAGATCCAACCAGTCCATCCTAAAAAGGAGATCAGTCCTGGGTGTTCATTGGAAGAACTGATGGTGAAGCTGAAACTCCAATACTTTAGCCACCTGATGTGAAGAACTGACTCATTGGAAAAGACCCTGATGCTGGGAAAGATTGAAGGGAGGAGGAGAAGGGGATAACAGAGGATGAGATGGCTGGATGGCATCACCAACTCGATGGACATGGGTTTGGGTGGACTCTGGGAGTTGATGATGGGCAAGAAGGCCTGACGTGCTGCGGTTCATGGGGTTGCAAAGAGTTGGACAAGACTGAACTGAACAAACATCAAAGTGTTAATTAAGTGAGCAAGATATTGACATCACACCAAAGAACGTATCTGTCACTGTTGCCTCACACTCAGCCTCAGGATTCAAATCAAATGGAGGTGTTCTCCCACATGACTGGTGACTTTTTTTTTTTTTTTAATTCTAGACAGAGGCGCATGGCACAAAGAGCAATTTTGGTTCCATCATATCCACTACTCTTCCTAACCCTACCCCCACCCTGCCTATTTCATAGCGCCCCCTCTCTTTCTAGCCTAGGTTGATTGGCATCAAAGAGAACTGGTCACACCCACGTGCCCTTGCAGGAGAATGCTGACTGACCATCAGTCAGAAAACCAGGCTGAAATACTAACATCTTACCACTACCTTTTGATGACTGGCCATATAATTGGAATAATCCACATCATAGTTTCTTTTCTCTGTAGTTTTCATTTTATGCACATTATTTCATTGCTCAATTAGTTTTCAAATTCCAGGTATTCCAGCTCAGGGATCAACTAGCTGGGTACTGAACAGAGTTCCTCTCTGTCTTATTTAATAACAAGCTTATCACTAGAGACCTTTACAAGCTCTGATCAATTATTCTCAAAATGTATATTTTTATAATTATATTTATTTGTAATTGGTTAATGATTACTTTGCAATATTGGTTTGATTTCTGCCATACATCAACAGGAATTAACCAGAAGTGTACATGCCTCTGGTATGTCCCCTCCCTCTTGAACTATTCTCAAAAAGTTTTTAAAAACAGAGCAAGCCATTTGAAGATAATTTTGTCTACCTTATTTAAAAAATATATATGTATTTTGGAGCTTCCCTGGTGGCTCAGATGGTAAAGAATGTGGGAGGCCTGGGTTTGATCCTCAGGTTTGGAAGATCCAAGGGCATGGCAATCCACTCCAGTATTCCTGCTGGGAGAATCCCATGGACAGAGGAGCCTGGTGGACCACAGTCCATGGGTCACAAAGACTCGGACATGACTGAGCGATTGAGCATACACATACATATATCTTTGTTTCTCATAGTCTTTCATTAGTAACAGAATTTTTTTTCCCATGTTATCTGTTTTTGGCCTTTGTATATGGTTCATGGGGTTCTCATGGCTAGTATACTGGAGTGGTTTGCTGTTTCCTCTTCCAGTCTTTTTTTCTGGGGGGATTAATACAACTAGACTTAAAGCAGAAAAATTTCCCTTCCTCTTTCATAAAGTATACTATTGACTACCATCAAACAAAGTTGCTTTCTATTGGTAAAGACAAAATAATTTTCAATTTCTAAGTACACACCATGTATCCAGCATTGTGTCAAATCCTGTATATATATGTATATATATATATATATATATTACCACATGGGCAGTTTGTGAGATCTTAGTTCCCCAACCAGGGATCGAACTGCTGCCCCTTACAGTGGAAGAGTAAAGTCTTAACCACTGGACCACCAGGGAAGTCCCTGTACATGTTGTATTTAATGCAACTGCACTCTGGAGTCATTATTAAAATCAACAGATTACTTTTAAAAAGCTTACCTCACTCCAGAGTGTTTCTGATTTTTATTGTTAATATCATTCTCCTATAAATAAAAGAAAAATTCAAGAAAAATCACTTAAATTCAGTGGCAGACTGGCAAAACCACATAATTAATAAGTTAGAGGCTATCCTGTATTTACTTTTATATTTATGTGTCTATTCAGATATGAGAGTTCTCTGAATAAAATGAATCTCAGTAAAA
>SJYC01128533.1:0-23915 GCA_006408675.1 Madoqua kirkii | reverse complement strand
GATGGACGTGAGTCTGAGTGAACTCCGGGAGATGGTGATGGACAGGGAGGCCTGGCGTGCTGCGATTCATGGGATCGCAGACAGTCGGACACGACTGAGCGACTGAACTGAACTGAATGCGTGATTTCCAGTCACTGTGGTGCCATCTGCACTGTGCACAGTTTTGGGTGGCGTGGGTGATGAGGAACATCTAATTATACGGTGGATTACACAGGCAACTATAAAACGCTTTCAGTTACCATGTGTTTCTTCCATTCCATAACTTGTTCTTCATATTGCTGACATGCATTCATGGAAAGTCTCAAATATATTTTAAAAAAATGTCAGTTGTGATTTACAAATAGAATACTGTAGTCGGCCAGGCTCCTCTGTCCATGGGATTCTCCAGACAACAATATAGGAGTGGTTTGCTAGTTCTCCTCCAGGGGAATCTTCCCAGCCCAGGGACTGAACCTAGGTTTCCTGCACTGCAGCCAGATTTTTTACCATCTGAGCTACCAGGGAAGCCCATAAATGAGCCACGGTTATCATACTCCCTTAAATGCAAGGGAAATAAAAGTGAAGTCATAAACAGCAGCTCTAAACATTAGAGATAACTTAACTGGAGCCTTTTAACAACACGAGCCAAGAATTCAAGTTTGGGGGAGATTTTGTTTTGTTCATGGAAACAAATATTAACAAAACATAAATATAATTGAATATAATTCCAGCAGACATTCAATTAAGCTCCTACTGCTCTAGAATATATTGAATTGATAGTTTCATCTAAATTACAGATATTTTTGAAGGCATTAACTATGTAGGTAAATAGTGATTACGTTTCCCCAAATCCTTTACTGCCTGTTGGACTTTCAGAGTTAGTTAACTTCTCAGGATTTTCGATTCCTCATATGTAAAAATTGGAGGATTTAGACTGGCATTTTTGAAGGTCTTTTTAGAGTCCTGAAAATCTATCATCATCTGGGAAGAGGAAACAGTCTGGGGCCTGAAGTCAGTTGCCTTAAAAAATGAAGAGTCTTTCCAGAGTATGTCAACACAGCCTAAAAATACTATTTTATAGTATGTTCAGAGCACAGTGGTGACTTGGAAGAGAAGGAAATCAAACAGGGTGGGGATATATGTTTATGTATAACTGATTCACTTTGCTGTACAGTAGAAACTAATTAAACCTCATAAAGCAACTATTTACCCATAAAATTAATTTTAAAAATACTGTTTTATTTCAGAATATTTTTGGACTTTCCTATTATTCAAAACAAGCAAACAAATAAACCAAAAAATCTCTTTCCTTCAAAGTAAATATCATCTATTTACCAAGTTTTTTTTTAAGTCAGGATCAACCCTGTTTTGTCTTAAACTTATATTTCCTCACTTGTTAATTTTCTTTAAATATACAGTATGCTACAGATGCTCTACTTGGTGTCCATGTTGTACTAATCCTAAACACTAAGGTGTACTCCAGTTATTGAGGGATCACTACTTCTTAAGGAGTTAGAATTCTTCTCAACTAATTATAGCACAGGTCAAATGATGAGAGAATCACCCAATATGCGAGGACAAACACATGAAGGAAAGCTCTTCTGGCTGAAAATAAACAGGAGAAGAGTTCCCCAGGAGATCACATCATATCTCCTAAGTCTGGGGAATAAGAACTGCTAAAATTTACCAAGATTATCTCTATGTCAAGTAATTAACTGAGCATTCTTGTGTACTATATCCATTAATTCTTATAAAATCATATAGATTCAATCCCTATTTACCTATCTGATCATGAAGAAGTGGGAAAGATATTTTTGTTATAAACAGTATTTATAACACAGTTTAATTGATGGTATGATTTGGAACCAAAGAAAGGTATAGTGCTTTCAATAGAAAAATAATGGGGGTTTCTTGAAAGAAGTGGTACACAGGGACCAGAAAGGTGACTAGGTGTTGGTTACTGGAAAAGGAAAGAGAAACAGTAGAAATTCCAAAGTGGGAAAAACTGCCATACATTTTAGAAATCTAGGCAGTGCAGTGTGGATGGTACATGTATTAAATTAATACAGTATGCCCTGGGAATGAAGCTGGAAGAGCAAGTAAGCCATGGGTTTTATTTTATTTTATTTTTTAAATTTTCAGTTTTATTTGTTTATTTACTTTACAATATTGTATTGGTTTTGCTATACATTGACATGAATCCACTATGGGTATACATGTGTTTCCCATCCTGAACCCCTGTCCCATCTCCTTTCCCATCCCATCCCTCTTTGTCATCCTGAGCCATGAGTTTTAAAGCATCTTAAAAGGGCTTCCCAGAGAAGGCAATGTCAACCCACTCCAGTACTCTTGCCTGGCAAATCCCATGGACAGAGGAGCCTGGTAGGCTGCAGTCCCTGGGGTCACTAGGAGTCGGACGTGACAGAGCGACTTCACATTCACTTTTCACTTTCATGCATTGGAGAAGGAAATGGCAACTCACTCCAGTGTTCTTGCCTGGAGAATCCCAGGGAGGGGGAGCCTGGTGGGCTGCCACCAATGGGGTCACACAGAGTCAGACACGACTGAAGCGACTTAGCAGTAGCAGCATAAAAGCTTCCTAGGTGGCTCTAGTGGTAAAGAATCTGCCTGTCAATGCAGGAGATGTAAGAGATGAAGGTTCGATTCCTAGGTCGAGAAGATCTGGGGAGTAGGAAATGGCAACCCACTCCAGTATTCTTGCCTGGAAAATCCCATGGACAGAAGAGCCTTGTGGTCTAAAGTCCTTGGGAAGACTCAGTACGTAAGAGTGAGTACATAACAAGGATGACTAGATGTTGCCTTGATTTGCCCAGACCAGTCCTAACATAACTGTTATTATCACGTTTGTCCCAACATAATTACTTCATAGCATCCTTTTTAACTTGTACAATTTTCCTAACTGGACAATAAATTTTCTGTATAGAAGGTTCTACCTTTACACAAGTTCAGTGGGGGAATGATATACAGTTTATAAACAGAGAATTGGCATAATCAGACACAATTTTTAGAAAAGTTACTATCTACAAAACAGAGAATAGCCTAGAGACAATATAAATGGCAGAGATGGCTATCTCACACACCTGCAGAGCTCTGTCCTCATCTCTGTGGTGTAGAGAGGTGTCACAAAGCAGCTGTCCAGTTAAGGACCAAGTTCCAAAACTGGCTATGCAACCTCTTCCTTCTTCCTTCAGTTGCTGGGGCCTTACATCAATGTCCAGCACAACTTTCAAAACTGCTTTAAAGATGTATTTTCTCATCTTGGGTTACTGAATGAGTGCATGAAAGAAAGGTCATAAACACATCACTTCCCACTGGACTTTACATGAGCAAACTGGACTTCAGATGAGCAAATAAAATGAACTTTCTTGGTAAGGCCTGAAGATGTAGGAATTTATGTGCTGCTTTCTTCAGACACTCAGTTGTGTTCGACTCTTTGTGACCCTATGAACTGGCTTCTCTGTCCATGGGATTCTCCAGGCAAGAATACTAGAGTGGTTTGCCATTTGCTTCTCCAGGGAATGAACCCCCATCTCTTATGTCTCCTGCATTTGCAGACAGATTCCTTACTATTAGCACCACCTGGCAAGTTATGTAATAGCAAATGGTGTTAACACCAATATAGTAAGATTCATGCTATATCAATCATTCATAAGGCTATTACAACCTGATATTATCATAACACCATCAATCAGTTATACTCTAACACAAAAGAAAAAGTTCAAGAAAAATAAGACTATTGCAATAATCCAGATAAGAAAGAAGGCTGACATTATAACCAAGGATGAAGGAAGTGAAGTGTTATAGTCAAGGCAGGTATCAAGTTTGCCCCTGAGGTTTTTCAGTTTGCAAATCTGAATAAATTATCCCAAACTTACTAATTTTAGAGAATGGAAGAAGATGATGATTTGAGAAAAGGAAAAATACTGAGTTTAGCTTCTACTGCATTTCACAGACTATCTGACTGATAATAGGTTCAGTCTGTATTTTCTTCATTGACACATTGCCCAAAGTTAGTGATTTTTCATCATCCAGTCTTTTAAGTGAATGTTGTAAGGCCCCCTGAGTTTTCTTTTCCTGACCTTTGCATCAGTCCATTATTTGGTTGTCATACACACTGCCTATGTGTACATATTTTCACAACCATGTGGTTTACAAATAGGCCCCTGAAGGCTCACCTTGCTTCAAAGATTGTGAAGGTGATTTTGCCACATAAAAATCTGGGTTCACAGGAATAACGGCTTCCCTAGTAGCTCGGTTGTTAAAGAATTTGCCTGCAATGTAGGAGACCTGGGTTCAGTCCCTGGGTCAGGAAGATCCCCTGGAGAAGGAAATGGCAATCCACTCCAATATTCTTGCCCGGAGAATCCTATGGACAGAGGAGCCTGAGGGGCTAGAGTCTAAGAGGTTGCAAGAAGTGGACACAACTGAGTGAATAAACCATCACCACAGGAATTCAGTGATCAATTAGTTAGATTTAGTTAGATAAGGAAAATACAGTACAACAGACTTGAGTGTAGGTTTGCTCCCTTACCATAATTTTAAAAGCCTTTTTCTTTTTTTCCCATGGTGCCATGTGCAGAGTGGTCTAAGTATAACAGAAGGAATTGAAATTTCAGAGCTCAGGAATTGGAAGGTTTGAATTTGAATTTCATCTTGGCTTTTTACCAGCTATATGGTGATGGGTAAGCACTGGAGTTTGTCTTTAAGTTTTTTATCTATATAATCCTGAGGGAGGAAATATCAACCTGCTCCAGTATTCTTGCTAGGAAAATTCCATGGACAGAGGAGTGTGGTGGGCTACAGTCTATGGGGTCACAAAGTCAGACATGACTGAGTGCACATCTATATAACAGGGTTTTTTGATGTTATAGTTTTGCATGTAACCCTGTAGAATTCTTAGAACTATATCCAGCATACAGCTTTAATAAATGTTAGATAATGTCATTTCCTTTTCATTTAGTGACTCAATTATTAAGAATGTTGTGTTTTCTGATTTGGATATTATGTCATTATTTTGATTAAATAAATATTTCAGGCCTCGGAGACATAATTAAATTAAAATCAATTATTTTTTTATGATTCTGGATCATAGTCTATTCCTTTCTTCAATTGAAAAATATGAAGCACTTTCCAAGTAATTTTAAATCTCTACCTGCACTCAGGAGGTCTGTTCTTTCTCAGTAATCTAGTTTAAAGTATATGGTAATATAGCTTTATATTATAATAAGTGCTACTTGACTCCATTGCCTGGAGGTCAATTAAATTATACCTTTTAGCTCTTGTCTCCAAAAGCAGTATTGGGTCCATTAGCACAAATGATGTAGATTGTGAGAAGCATTACAGTGACCTCACTTCAAGGGTATGGTTGTGGAATTCCTGGCTGTCCTGTGGTTAGGACTCTGTGCTGTCACTGCCATAGGCCTGGGATTCAATCTCTGATCAGGGAACTAAGATCCGGCAAGTTGCCCATTGAGGTTAAAAAACAAAAACAAAAACAAAAAAAAAACTATGTGATTGATGACTTGACTCCATTGAAGTTTGGTTTAGTTAACTAGCGGGATCTCAAATATATTCAAAGTCAAGCATAATCAAGGAAGATTAATGGATGATCTCTCTTAAATTACTCATTGGTCAGTTACCAGTATTTTGGTTGGAAATGTGTTCTCTATCCCCAGTGCGTGCACGCTCAGTCACTCAGTAATGTCCAGCTCTGTGGCCCCATAGACCATAGCCCACCAGACTCCCCTGTCCATAGAATTTTTCAGGCACGAATACAGAAGTGGGTTGTCATGCCCTCCTCCAGGAATCTTTCCAAACCAGGGATCAAACCTACATCTCCTGCATTGGCAGGCAGATTCCTTACCACTTGGCCACCTGCATCTCCTTTGCAGCCGAAGAGGGAGATGTCCTATACAGTCAGCAAAACCAAGAATGGAAGCTGACTGTGGCTCAGATCATGAACTTCTTATTGCAAAATTCAGACTTAAATTGAAGAAAGTAGGGAAAATCACTAGACCATTCAGGTATAATCTAAACCAAATCCCTTATTAATCAGTGGAAGTGACAGATAAATTAAAGGGATTAGATCTGATAGACAGAGGGCCTGAAGAACTATGGATGAAGATTTGTAACACTGTACCAGATGCCATGATCAAAACCATCCACAGGAAGAAGAAATGAAAAAAGGCAAATGGTTGTCTGAGAAGGCCTTAAAATAGCTGAGAAAAGAAAACAAGCAAAAGGCAAAGGAGAAAAGGAAAGTTATCTCCATCTGAATTCAGAGTTCCAAAGAATAGCAAAGAGAGATAAGACAGCCTTCCTAAGTGATAAGCACAGAGAAATGGAGGAAAACAATGGACCTGGAAAGACTAGAGACCTCTTCAAGAAAATTATAGATACCAAGGGAATATTTCATACTATTAACAAGAGGTGGCAAGAACACACAAAAGAAAAAAATCTTCATGACACAGATAACCACAATGGTGTGATCACTCACCTAGAGCCAGACATCCTGGAATGCAAAGTTAAGTGGGCCGTAGGAAGTGTCACTAGCAACAAAGCTAGCGGTGGTGACGGAGATGCAGTAGAGCTATTTCAAATCCTAAAAGGTGATGCTGTGAAAGCACTCCCCTCAGTATGCAAGCAAATTTGGAAAACTCAGCAGTGGGCACAGAACTGGAAAAGATCACCTTCCCATCCAATCCCAAAGAAAGGCAATGTTAGCGGATGACCAAACTACCTCACAATAGCATGCCTTTCACACACTAGCAAAGCAATTCTCAAAATTCTTCAAGCCAGGCTTCAGCAGTACATGAACTAAGAAATTCCAGATGTTTATGCTGGATTTAGAAAAGGCAGAGGAACCAGAGATCAAATTGCCAACATCTGTTGGATCATAGAAAAAGCAAGAGAGTTCCAGAAAAACACCTACTTCCACTTCACTGACTACATTAGAGCATTTGACTGTGTGGATCACAATAAACTGTGGAAAATTCTTCAAGAGAGGGGAATACCAGACCACCTTACATGCCTCTTGAGAAATATGTATGCAAGTCAAGAAGCAACCATTAGAACCAGACATAGAACAACAGACTGGTTCCAAATTAGGAAAGGAATACGTCAAGACTATATATTGTCACTCTGCTTATTTACCTTATATTCAGAGTACATCATGAGAAATACTGGGCTAGATGAAGCACAAGCTGGAATCAAGATTGCCAGGAAAAATATCAATAACCACAGATATGCAGACGAGACCACATTTATGGGAGAAAGTGAAGAAGAACTAAATAACCTCTTGATGAAAGTGAATGAGGAGATTGAAAAAGCTGGCTTAAAACTCAACATTCCAAAAACTAAGATCATGGCATCTGGTTCCTTCACTTCACGGCAAATAGATGAGAAAACAATGGAAACTGTCACAGACTTTCTTTTCTTGGGCTCCAAAATCACTGTAGACGGTGACTGCAGCCATGAAATTGAAAGATGCTTGCTCCTTGGAAGAAAAGTTATGACCAACCTAGATAACATATTAAAAAGCAGAGACAGTACTTTGCTGACAAAGGTCCATATAGTCCAAGCTATGGTTTTTCCAGTAGTCAGGTATGGGATGTGAGAGTAGGACCATAAAGAAAGCTGAGCACTGAAGAATTGACGCTTTTGAACCGTGGTGTTGGAGAAAATCCTTAAGAATCCCTTGAACTGCAAGGAGACTGAACCAGTCAGTCCTAAAGAAATCATTCCTGAATGTTCATTGGAAGGGCTGATGCTGAAGCTGAAGCTCTAATACTTTGGCCACCTGATGTGAAGAGCTGACTCATAAGAAAAGACCCTGATGATGGGTAAGATTGAATGTAGGAGGAGAAGGGGAGGACAGAGGATGAGATGGTTACATGGCATCACCGACTTGATGGACATGAGTTTGAGCAATCTCTGGGTGTTGGTTATGAACAGGGAAGCCTGACCTGTTGCATTCTGTTGGGTTGCAAAGAGTCAGACATGACTGAGTGACACCTGGGAAGCCCTCCATTCTCAGTAATGTACATTTGATGTCCATCCCCCATTTAGTGGTGTTTTGGGGACTGTGTTTTATTTCACCATACTTGCCATTCAATCTTCAACACAGAGTAAATTATGTGAGCTCCATTAACATTTCTTAAATGAATTAATGGATGAATTGTTATAGGCACTAAAGCACAGATAGATGAAGAATTAAACGTGCCTTTTAACCTTTTTTTCCCTAAGAACTGTGGCAATAATGGGAAAATTAGGGAAATGAAGGTAGAAGTTTACGGTGCTGAGTTTTTTCAAGATAAATGAGATTCAGCATGTTTTACTGCTGAGAAAGAGGCCTGAAAGAACATTGTTACACACACACACACACACACACACACACACACACACACACACACGACTTTTCTTTCAGAAATACTGTCAAACATAATCTCCAAGCCCTTTTCTTACTTGTACCCTTTGAAAACAGTGGTTTTATTATCATTATTGAGTTGACTCTAAAGGTCCCAAACTCAACATGCAGATCACCTTTTTGTGATGTGCTGTGTTTCTCAACTTTTCAATATAATGATTTGTTGATCATGAGAGAATAGTTTGAAAAATCACACAAGCTGTTGGAATATTTGCATAGTGATTCTCTGCTGAATAGCAGCTTGGGCTTTCCATTTCCATCTGCTTCAACTTACTAAGTGCAAGAGGTATTATTATTATGATCACCATTATTATTATCATTGAATTATCTGAATTCCAAATGAGGAACCAGAAATACTTTGGCCACCTGATGTGAAGAGCTGACTCATAAGAAAAGACCCTGATGATGGGTAAGATTGAATGTAGGAGGAGAAGGGGAGGACAGAGGATGAGATGGTTACATGGCATCACCGACTTGATGGACATGAGTTTGAGCAATCTCTGGGTGTTTGTTATGAACAGGGAAGCCTGACCTGTTGCATTCTGTTGGGTTGCAAAGAGTCAGACATGACTGAGTGACACCTGGGAAGCCCTCCATTCTCAGTAATGTACATTTGATGTCCATCCCCCATTTAGTGGTGTTTTGGGGACTGTGTTTTATTTCACCATACTTGCCATTCAATCTTCAACACAGAGTAAATTATGTGAGCTCCATTAACATTTCTTAAATGAATTAATGGATGAATTGTTATAGGCACTAAAGCACAAGATAGATGAAGAATTAAACGTGCCTTTTAATCTTTTTTTTTCCCTAAGAACTGTGGCAATAATGGGAAAATTAGGGAAATGAAGGTAGAAGTTTACGGTGCTGAGTTTTTTCAAGATAAATGAGATTCAGCATGTTTTACTGCTGAGAAAGAGGCCTGAAAGAACATTGTTACACACACACACACACACACACACACACACACACACACACACACGACTTTTCTTTCAGAAATACTGTCAAACATAATCTCCAAGCCCTTTTCTTACTTGTACCCTTTGAAAACAGTGGTTTTATTATCATTATTGAGTTGACTCTAAAGGTCCCAAACTCAACATGCAGATCACCTTTTTGTGATGTGCTGTGTTTCTCAACTTTTCAATATAATGATTTGTTGATCATGAGAGAATAGTTTGAAAAATCACACAAGCTGTTGGAATATTTGCATAGTGATTCTCTGCTGAATAGCAGCTTGGGCTTTCCATTTCCATCTGCTTCAACTTACTAAGTGCAAGAGGTATTATTATTATGATCACCATTATTATTATCATTGAATTATCTGAATTCCAAATGAGGAACCAGACAAACCACATAGCATCTTTAGTGGCATAAAAATAGCTTTTGCTCGAAGGAAATATTTGTTGTCTATAATAGAGTCTTTTGAATTTAATTCCCTTCTCCATTTGAAAAGGGCAAGTTTATCCAAGTGTAAATAATATGCTCATGTCTGTGACAAATGAAACCATTAAAAATAATAAATTAGTCTGCAAAGCTTTCAGCATGTATTCTTAACATTTTGCCCTTCAGTCTCCTTGAACAATAAAGGTAATCCCCTCTCTGCTTCTAATCACCATTTAGTTCTAAGAATAAGAATACTTTACTGATCTGAAATTCTCCCATTTGCTACAGAGCTAGAAACCAAGAAGTAACCAGGGTTTCTGAAAATTGGAAGCAGATAAAATGCAAGCAACTGACCTCTTAGATACACAGTGCTTTGTAGTCTGTATATTCTTAAATTACCTACTAATATTTCTTGGCACAATCAATGCTTATCAAACACCAGCCTTTAATGCAGCCCCACAGAGATCTCAGAGCGTTGTTAGCTTATCGAGGACTTAGGTTTAGTTCAAGGATGTTCTCCTGTGCAGCCTTGCCTCTTATATGATAAAAGTATCCATAAAGGTTCCATCTTATACTGTTGTCTTTCATAATGTATAGTGCATGAATGAGGGTCTGTTCCAAAATGGATAGTTATAAAGCATCCCAAATGGGTAACGTTTCAAAATGGGTAAAGATATAAAGCATTTTTAAATGAGGAAACCCTCAGCTATGCTGAAAATATTGTTCACAAGAATTTGATGTGAGCTTTGGCACTAATACTGTCAACAGGAACCTCTCTGCATTTGTGTCAAACTTTTGCTGAGATGTCAGGGTAAGCCAACAAAGGTCCCTTTAGTCAAAGTTACTTTTTTTTCCAGTAGTCATGCAAGATGTGAGAGTTGGACCAAAAAGAAGGCTGAGCACTGACAAATTGATGCTTTTGAACTGTGGTGCTGGAAAAGACTCTTGAGAGTCCCTTGAACTGCAAAGAGATTGAATCAATCAATCCTAAAGGAAATCAGTCCTGAATATTCATTGAAAGGAATGATGTTGAAGCTAAAATGTCAATACTTTGACCACGTGATGCAAAGAGCCAACTCATTGGAAAAGACCCTGATGCTGGGAAAGATTGAAGGCAGGAGAAGAAGGGGACAATAGAGGATGAGATGGTTGGATGGCATCACTGACTCAGTTGACATGAGTTTGAGCAAACTAGAGGAGATAGTGAAGGATAGGGGAGCCTGTGTGCTGTAGGCCATGCAGCAGCCAAGGGACTAAATAACGACAACAACATGTAGACCCACGAAGGCTGAAATGTGCTGTGTAAGAGCACAGAGCCTTTTGACTTTTCCAGTGTGTGTACTGGAGGTGCCCTGTGCCTGATGTCACTCACAGCAGTCCAGAGATTCACTGACTATGTTTCCTAAAGGAGTTTTGGATAGCAGACACTTTTCCCTTAGACAATCCTACTTCTGCTGGGATGCTCAGCCCATCTCCCTCCACCTGAAGGGGTCTTCTTGACCATCCAGGGGTCTGTTTAGCTATGATTTTCTCAGAGAAGACTTCCTGGATTTGTATCCTGAATTAGACTTGTCACACCCTGTACTTTGCCTTAAATTCAATTCAAGCATCTCTATTTGTGAGCGTCATTCGATGCAAACCCATGTTTGGGGTCTCTCATTCTCCTCTTCAACTACAAGAACCGGTTTTAATCCACACTGAAGATTCTGCTTATGGCCTGAGAGTTACTCAACATGCAGTCCCTGAATAAATAAATGATCGAACATGAGGAAATATGCATTCACGTTGGACATGTCTGTGCAGGATGGAAAAACATAGTGAGCCTGCCTTTGACAAATGTTTCCCTTTCCTTATATTATTTGGGAAAGTGTTATAAAACTTGCCTTCTTCTTCTCTTGGAGCTCACAAACAGTTAGTTCTTGAATATGAGGCTTGTGATTGCATTGATTACTGGAATGTGTGTGCCTTACTTTTTTACATCTGCAGCTCCAGGCACAAAGTAGGTGCATGTAAATGCTTTTTAAGTGAATCCTCAGTGGTTTCAGTTGTGTCAAATGGATTCAGTCACTTATCTCATTTATCATGCAGAAAAAATAAAGCTTGTTTTCATCAGCCAGTCTCTACAATGGCCTTGAGGGAGAGAATACAAAATCAAACACTGCATTCTAAAAATGTCAGGGAAGCAAAAGTATTTCAAGTACCATTAAAATCCCACATGCCATGGGGAACAGCAAAAAAAAAAAAAAAAAAGTGAGATTTGCCTTCCAAGTTAAATAAATAGCTCTAAAGTATTTAATAATTCATTATTCTTATTAATGTCACATAATTATCAAAGGCCATCAGTGATATCCATTATCCTCAGTGAATATGTCAAAAATGAACTTTTGGCCCTGAAACTGGGACAGATAAAGGTTATTTTCTTCATTTGAAATTGCCACTGTCAAGGTTAAGGTGGCCAGACACTGCAAATCTTTGAAAGCAACTCTCTTGTCAGAAGCAGAATTTTTTATGAGACAACTGTTTTGAATGTCCTTAAATCAAGAATTTAAATCTTTTCAAATATAACCGGTATGTTTTGGAAAGTCTATCATTAATACAAATGAAGTTGATTCATTTTGATTACTTATCTTGAAAGAGTAGTTAGTTTTTATTAAAAAAGAAAAAAAGAAAAGCTCATTTGAAGCAATAGTCCTTTAGTGGAAGAGACTAAGTGTGGACCTGGAAGATGAAGTTTCAATATAATTTTGAAATATATGTCTTATCACTCAGATTAAAAAATGGACACTCTACAGCAGGATTTCTAACATTTAAATATACTGAAATCTCTTGTTTCATATTGGATCTTTTTTTTCCCTTCAGTACCATGATACAAACATAGGACTTTATAAATATCTTAAAATGTTTATGCTTTGCTGAAAATGTGGACCTGGAAGATGAAGTTTCAATATAATTTTGAAATATATGTCTTATCACTCAGATTAAAAAATGGACACTCTACAGCAGGATTTCTAACATTTAAATATACTGAAATCTCTTGTTTCATATTGGATCTTTTTTTTCCCTTCAGTACCATGATACAAACATAGGACTTTATAAATATCTTAAAATGTTTATGCTTTGCTGAAAGGTTGTAAACTCAAACAGTATTAGAGTTCTGGAATCAGTACCAGCATTTTACATGATAAAAGTCATAACTATCAGGTAGATTGGATCAGTATTTTTCACAGAATTAGAACAAATAATCTCAAGATTTGTATGGAAATACAAAAAACCTCGAATAGCAAAAGCAATCTTGAGAAAGAAGAATGGAACTGGAGATATCAACTTACCTGACTTCAGGCTCTACTACAAAGCCACAGTCATTAAGACAGTATGGTACTGGCACAAAGACAGAAATATAGACCAATGGAACAAGATAGAAAGCCATGAGATAAACCCACACACATATGGACACCTTATCTTCGACAAAGGAGGCAAGAACATACAATGGAGTAAAGACAGTCTCTTTAACAGGTGGTGCTGGAAAAGCTGGTCAACCATTTGCAAAAGAATGGAACTAGACCACTTTCTAACACCACACACAAAAATAAACTCAAAATGGATTAAAGATCTAAACGTAAGACCAGAAACTATAAAACTCCTTGAGGAGAACATAGGCAAAACACTTTCGGACATATATCACAGCAGGATCCTCTATGATCCACCTCCCAGTATACTGGAAATAAAAGCAAAAATAAACAAATGGGACCTAATTAAAATCAAAAGCTTCTGCACAACAAAGGAAACTATAAGTAAGGTGAAAAGACAGCCTTCTGAATGGGAGAAAACAATAGCAAATGAAGCAACTGACAAACAACTAATCTCAAAGATATACAAGCAACTTATGCAGCTCAACTCCAGAAAAATAAACGATCCAATCAAAAAATGGGCCAAAGAACTAAATAGGCATTTCTCCAAAGAAGACATACGGATGGCTAACAAACACATGAAAAGATGCTCAACATCACTCATTATCAGAGAAATGCAAATCAAGACCACAATGAGGTACCACTTCACACCAGTCAGAATGGCTGCGATCCAAAAATCTACAAGCAATAAATGCTGGAGAGGATGTGGAGAAAAGGGAACCCTCTTACACTGTTGGTGGGAATGCAAACTAGTACAGCCATTATGGAAAACAGTGTGGAGATTCCTTAAAAAATTGCAAATAGAACTGCCTTATGACCCAGCAATCCCACTGCTGGGCATACACACCGAGGAAACCAGAATTGAAAGAGACACATGTACCCCAATGTTCATTGCAGCATTGTTTATAATTGCCAGGACATGGAAACAACCTAGATGTCCATCAGCAGATGAATGGATAAGAAAGCTGTGGTACATATACACAATGGAGTATTACTCAGCCCTTAAAAAGAATAAATTTGACTCAGTTCTAATGAGATGGATGAAACTGGAGCCGATTATACAGAGTGAAGTAAGCTAGAAAGAAAAACACCAATACAGTATACTGACACATATATATGGAATTTAGAAAGATAGTAATGATGACCCTGTAAGTGAGACAACATAAGAGATACAGAGGTATAGAATGGACTTTTGGCTTCTAAGGGAGAGGGAGAAGGTGGGATGATTTGGGAGAATGGCACTGAAACACGTATACTATCATATAAGAAATGAAGTGCCAGTCTATGTTCAATGCAGGATACAGGATGCTTGGGGCTGGTGTACGAGATGATCCAGGGAGATGGTGTGGGGTGAGAGGTGGGAGGGGGCTTCGGCATTGGGAGATCGTGTACACCTGTGGCTGATTCATGTCAATGTTTGGCAAAACCATTACAGTATTGTAAAATAGAATAAAGTTTTAAATTCATTAAAAAAATAAAAAATATAACATGTGTGTTAAAACAAGTTACATGTGTATGTTAATGAATATTCTACTAAGTGGTAATGTGCCAATGCTGTGTGCTGTGCTTAGTGGCTCAGTCTTGTCTGACTTTGACAGACCATATGAACTATAGCCTGCCAAACTCCTCTGTCCATGGGGTTCTCCAGGCAAGAGTACTGGAGTGGTTTTCCATGCCCTCCTCCAGGGTATCTTCCCAACCCAGAGATTGAACCCAGGTCTCCCGCATTGGCAGGAGGATTCTTTACCAGCTGAACTATCAGAAAGCCCTATGCCAATATTTTCAAGTGAAAGTGACAGTCACTCAGTCGTGTCTGACTCTTTGTGACCCCTGGACTATCCAGTCAGAATGCTGATGTGGGTAGCCTTTTCCTTCCACAGGGGATCTCCCAACCAAGGGTCAAACCAGGGTCTCCTGAATTGCAGGTGGATTCTTTACTGGCTGAGCTCTCAGGGACGCCTACAAATATTTTAAAGTAATTATCAAATGTCTACTTTTTTTTTTTTTACTGTGCAATGTTTTACACAACATAAAATCAACTATTTTAAAGTAAACAATTCAGTGCATTTGCAAGGCCTTACACTCATCCCCTCTCTCTACTTCCTTTCATACTCTGAAAGGAAATCTGGACACATGGAGAATTTACTCCTCAGGCTCCCAGGCCCCCAGCATCAACCATCTGAATTCTATTTCTCTGGATTTATCTATCTGAATATTTTATATAAATAGAATCATATAATATGTGACCTCTTATACTTGGCTTTTTTTAAACAGATTTTTTTTAATGTGGGATGTTTTAAAAATTATTATTGAGTTGTTACAATATTTCTTCTGTTTTACATTTTAATTTTTTGACTGAGAGGCATGTGTGATCTTAGCTCCCTGACCAGGGATCAAACCCATACCCTCTGCATTGTAAAGCGAAGTATTAGCCATTAGACCACCATGGAAGTCCCTTGGCTTATTTCATTTGGCAAAGCGTCCTAGATTTTATCCACCTCATAGCACTTGCCAGTACCTCCTTCCTCTTTAGGGCTGAATAATATTCCATTGCACGCATATATTACAATTTGTTTATTTATTCAGTGGTGGCCACTTGGGCTGATTCCACATTTGGCCTATTGTGATTCATGCTGCTTTGAACATCAGTGTGTTTGAATTTGAGAATCCATTTCCCACCCCTTTGGGCATATACGTAAGAATGGAATTGCTGGATCATACGGCAATCTGAAGTTAACTGTTTGAGGAAGAGTTGAACTCTTTTCTACAATGACTGAAACATAACACATCCCCATCAGAAGTGTACAAGAGTTCCAATTTCTCCACAGCTCTTCAAACACTTGTTATTTTCTTAAAAAAAAAATTACCTTTGTGAAGTGGCACCTCATTAAGATTTTGATTGGCATTTCTCTAATGACTAATGATATCGAGCATCTTTCTAGATCTGTTTTGGAGAATTTTGCTAATTTTAAAGAGTTAAAAATTTTCAGTATAGGATACTGTTGCATTTGTATAAAGCAGTGATTTTAACTCTCCAATAGGTCTTCACTTTTAACATCTTAAGCCATTCAAAATGGGCTTTCCACATGACTCAGCAGGTTAAGAATACTCCTGCAATGGGGGAGACCTAGGTTTGATCCCTGAGTCAGGAAGATTGCCTGGAGGAGGGCATGGCAATCCATTCTAGTATTCTTGCCTGTACAATCTCATTGACAGAGGAGCCTGGCGGGCTACAGTCCATGGAGTTGCAGTCAGATATGACTGAAGTGACTGGGCACGTATGCACACACATACACACACACCATTCAGAAGAGAAGCTAAGGTAAACTAATAGAAAGTTTTGCATCTTCATCTCATCTTATTAAAGATTCAGACAGAGCTCTCCTCTTTTTTCAGGGAAATCACAATGTTTGTCAGCACTACTTAACATGAGCTCAGCTGAGATATTTCTGTAAATCTGTGGTCAGCATGTTAATGGTTTCCTCCAATGCTATATTACTTTACTCAAGTAATACATTTATACATCAAGTGCCATATTAACTTTCAACACTCTCAGGAAATCCCCTCGTGTTAAATTCATGTCAGCTGATACTGAAAATGGAGGATACGATTTAGCAATGACTGTAATTGTCACTAAAGTCGTAAAGTTGATTTCTTTTTTAAATAGGCACCTTTAAAATTTACTTTTAAAAAAGGCACAAAAGTCCTCTAAACTTGCACTTTATCACTATAAATCCAGTTGTAAAAAAGAATTTATCAAAAAGGAGAGATAGTATCTCACTGTAGCCAATTTTGAGAGCTGAAGGAAACTTCCTCTTTCCTGTCACTAAAAAAAAAAATCTCAAAAAATAATAAAGAATTAACAGACAAAAAGAGATTCACAAAACATGTGATGTACGTGCTATAAATTAAAATAAGAGGACTAAGGATTTGGGCGTAATAATCAGCATATTTCCTAAAATACATGTAACTAAGTTTGGCTTTGAATATGCAGGGAGTTTTGTCCCTCCAGCCATATTACTGTCATAGTAAGAAAGTCCTAATCCCCATGTTTTTCTGATACAAAGATCTTTCTGGATTCTGGAGAGATTTGGCATGGAACTTGTGCCTGATATTCTGTGAGTCTCCAAGTTCTATTCCATTCTTCTTTCATCCACTGAATAACAGTGCTGTCCTCTGAGGATTGTCCTCTGCTTAGGGCATGGGGCTGCTGCTTCTAGCTGCAGTCCATTCTTATTGCTGGCGACTGGCTTGGGAATCACTTGCAACCCCATTTCATTTTATCTCATAGGAGGAGAAACATGCTGGAGATGTTTTTGGAAACTGAGAAGAACTGCAAAAGGTCTGAGATTTTACTGGACCTACAAGGTGGAAGTTAGCCTCTCACTGTTATTTAACACATTGCCAGAAAACACGAGGAGCCTTAACTCAGAGGCAAAGACATTTATTACAGATAGCAGTGGGAGATTCATGTTCTTATCCATGCTTCTTACACCCTGAATCCCCTGGGGAGATATGGAGGTGGGCTCAGGTGAATGCTACACACTGTAGCTCTGTGTCACAGCTGAGAAAGGCAGATCTTAGGAAATCCCTAATCTTATACAAGCACCACTAGCAACCTGGCATGACCTTTGCCCTGTGGGAAATAGTACTACTACCCTTGTCAGGAGACACATCATCCCTCTGCTCAGAGAAAGCCATAGTCTGTATACTCCAAGACTGTTTGCTATTCCAACAATATTGAAAACTAATCTTCAACAACAATAATGAAACTGATTGTTTAATGCCTTTTCTCAGAAAAAAAAAATGTATCACTACAAAAACATAAGAGACTCAGGGATAGCTTTCAACAGATATCTACTGAAGGGTTTCCCAAGTGGCACAGAGGTAAAGAACTGCCTGCAATGCATGAGATGCACTAGACATGGGTTCCATCCCTGGGTCAAAAAGATTCCCCAGAGAAGGGCATGGCAATTTGGTCCAGTATTCTTGCCTGGGAAATCCCATGGACAATGGAACCTGGCAGGTTACAGTTCACAGGGTCACAAAGAGGTAGACATGACTCAAGTAAGTGAGCACGCACATTAAGTGAGAGGTATGGGCCATCTTGTATGCCATGGGAGGTAGTCAAGTACCTATGCAGCCCCAGAGGCTCCCAGAAGCTGTCTTATGACAGTAAAAGAAAGGAGAATGAGATAGATGTTGCCATTCACAGCATCACAACGCAGGAAGACAGAAGGGCTGGAGTCCTCACTTCCCTTGTTGAACCAGTAAACCCATCAATCTCAAGGCCCACATTTGGACTATTATGTTAATGATGAATCATGTATTATTTAAGCTCTTTTAGTCAGTCACGTCAAAAAGCACCTCACTGAGTGATTCTCCGTGAAACTGACTCTCTGTTGCCTTGCTGCATCTTTCCTATTGTATCCCTATGCCCACAAATAAGACTTCAGTGATGGTTCTGAAAAAAGATGGAGGTATGATGGCACTAAATTATCGTTCACAACTTTGCACGCATCTTACTGCCACTTAAAATCTGAGGGGGAAAGAGGTAGATCAAATAGAAAACACAATCAGGACTTTCTGAAGCTGGCTTGGTTTGTTTGATAAATATTGATTGATTGAAAATGAATTTTTAGAACTTCCTGATAAAAGCATTTTTGTTGTCCCAAAACAAACTAAAACAAATGTGTATTAAAAGAAAACTTATGAACCTAGATAACAACTTCCCAAAGGCCTTGACAATATTTTCTTTGAATTACAAAACAGTCCTATTTCATCTACTTACAGAAAATACAGAAGAATGAAGATAATAGCATGACTAGTTTTAAAAATGAATCTGTATCTGTGAAACTATGATACACAAATTTGTAGTTTATCAGAATATAATTTGTCTTTAAGTGAAAGAAAATTTCAGAAGTATATTTATACAAATAATCAAATGTCACATGTTTGAAGGACTTGCTCTGACAATTTACTCACCAGGAAATAGGTTGATCTTGTCTCCTGAGTAGATATGCTCATAGAGGACAGACCATTCTGTCTGGGCAACCAGTCCTGTTCAGAACTCTAGCTATCTTCTCACTGAGAGAAATGTAAGTACTATATTTTGCTAATATTTATCAGTCCTCTTATGGACTAATTAAAATTGAATCTCTGGATTTATGTATCTGAGGAAGAACACACTCTGTCTGAACCTATCAAGTTACTCTATTATGGTTTCTCCAATAGTCATGTACAGATATGAGAGTTGGATATAAAGACTCCTGAGCACCAAAGAATTGATTCTTTCAGTCATAGTGCTGAAGAAGACTCTTAAGAGCCCCTTGGACTGCAAGGAGATCCAACCAGTCCATCCTAAAGGAGATCAGTCCTGGGTGTTTATTGGAAGGACTGATGTTGAAGCTGAAACTCCAATACTTTGGCCTCCTGATGTGAAGAGCTGACTCACTGAAAAAGATCCTGATGCTGGGAAAGAATGAGGGCAGGAGGAGAAGGGGACGACAGAGGATGAGATGGTTGGATGGCATCACTCACTCAATGGACATAAGTGTGAGCAAACTCTGGGAGATCATGACGGACAGGAGCCTGGCATGCTGCAGTCCATGGGGCTGCAAACAATCAGACATGAATGACTGACTCAACAACAATAGCATGTGACTTAACCAGCTCACACACTTCTTTACTAGACGTTTTCTAACACATGGTACCGAGAGTCCTTTCAGCTCAAGTAATTCTGAGTCTGTGTGATGCAGTGATTCCCAGGACAAGACTAAAAAAAACATAACTGAAAGATCAAATGTTTATTGAATGCCTAAAGTGCATGTGTCTGGCACTGTTCAAGTAACTAGTATCTTTAATCCTTACAGCACTTTTGTAAAGTTGAGTCCTGCTTTTCTCATGATTGATGAAGAAACCCAGGCTTGGAGCCAAATGCCACACAGCTAATAAGCCACAGTGCTAGGTTAAGCTTTTTGACTTGAAGTCCATTCACTTTCCATTATAGCAACTAATACCTCAATTGAAATCAATTTTTTTTTCCAAAAAAGCAGCAACCAGTTCCTTTTAGTACTAATGGTGCCATTTATATCATTTATGACATGTTCATGACGATCCAAAGGGCAGCCCTGAAGGTCTCCCAAATGAATTATGAAAGATCATTTTCTTCTTGAATGTTATACAGCCTACTTAGTATGTACATATAGAGATAGATTAGAAACAGACACACAGGTAGATAGATAGATATAGATATAGATAGATATGGATATAGATATATAAACATGATCTCTGAGTCAGGAAGATCCCCTGCAAGGGGAAATATTAACTCACCCCAGTATTACTGCCTGGGAAATCCCATGGATAGGGGAGCCTGGCAGGCTGCAGTTCATGGGGTCCCAAAGAATCAGACATGACTGAGCGACTCAGCACCACTGCCACTGCACATATATGTACACATGTATGTTTGGGCTCTAAATGAACATATTTATATCTTGGTTCAGTTCAGTTCAGTTCAGTCACTCAGTCATGTCTGACTCTCTGCAACCCCATGAGTCACAGCACACCAGGCCTCCCTGTTCATTACCATCTCTAGGAGTTCACTCAGACTCACATGCATCAAGTCAGTGATGCTATCCAGCCATCTCATCCTCAGTCATCTCCTTCTCCTCCTGCCCCCAATACCTCCCAGCATCAGACTCTTTTCCAATGAGTCAACTCTTCGCATGAGGTGGCCAAAGTACTGGAGTTTCAGCTTTAGCATCATTCCTTCCAAAGAAATTCCAGGGTTGATCTCCTTCAGAATGGACTGGTTGGATATCCTTGCAGTCCAAGGGACTCTCGAGTCTTATCCAACACCACAGTTCAAAAGTATCAATTCTTTGGCACTCAGTCTTCTTCACAGTCCAACTCTCACATCCATACATGACCACAGGAAAAACCATATCCTTGACTAGACAGATCTTAGTCAGCAAAGTAATGTCTCTGCTTTTGAATAAAGTATCTAGGTTGATCATAACTTTTCTTCCAAGGACTAAGCGTCTTCTAATTTCATGGCTGCAGTCACCATCTGCAGTGATTTTGGAACCCCCAAAGTAAAGTCTGACACTGTTTCCACTGTTTCCCCATCTATTTCCCATGAAGTGATGGGACCCGATGCCATGATCTTTGTTTTCTGAATGTTGAGCTTTAAGCCAGCTTTTCCACTCTCCTCTTTTACTTTCATCAAGAGGCTTTTTAGTTCCTCTTCACTTTCTGCCACAAGGATGGTGTCATCTGCATATCTGAGGTTATTGATATTTCTCCCAGCAATCTTGTTTCCAGTTTGTGGTTCTTCCAGTCCAGCGTTTCTCAAGATGTACTCTGCATAGAATTTAAATAAGCAGGGTGACAATATGCAGTCTTGACGTACTCCTCTTCCTATTTGGAAGCAGTCTGTTGTTCCATGTCCAGTTCTAACTGTTGCTTCCTGACCTGCATATAGGTTTTTCAAGAGGCACGTCAGGTGGTCTGGTATTCTCATCTCTTTCAAATTGCATACATTTGTACTTTTGTCTGTTCAGTGGAGCCAGTAGGCAAAATTTTCTTGTTGTTTAGTGGCTAAGTTGTATCCAACTATTTGCGACCTCGTAGACTGCAGCTTGCCAGGCTCCTCTGTTCATGGGATTCTCCAGGCAAGAATACTGGAGTGAGTTCCCATTTCCTTCTCCAGGGGATCTTCCCAACCCAGAGATCAAACCCACATCTCCTATGTAGGTAAGCATATTCTTTACTACTGAGTCATCAGGGAAGGCCCAGTAGGGCCTTCCAAAATAGTTGAATAGCAATCAAATGTGTCATTCAATTAAGAAATACAAGAAAATATTCTCATTCTTTTCCTGTGTGCAAGTAGAGACATAGAAGCAACTATCCATTTGTGGGAGATGGGTAAAGATATTTATGTGAATATCTTTACAAATTCTTATAAACTTCTCTAAAAACATTTACTTAATGCTAGTGATGCATCTGTCAGGCACTGCTCAATTAACTATAATCTTTAATCCTTATAGCAACTTTGTAAGTTAAGTCATTGCTTTTCTCATTAGAGATGAGGAAACCCAGGCTCAGAGACAAATGCCACACAACTAACAAGTCACATTGCCAGGTCTATTTAACACTGACATGACTTCAACCTGAAGAAAGTTCCTCCCCATTTTTTAAGGAAAATTATAAAAATGTTCCAGTATGGTTTTCTTTCCCTTATCATTACTGAATTAATTTTTTACATAATAATATGCAATTCAACAACTAATTATTATTATTTTTCTTATTATTATTTACTTTACAATACTGTATTGGTTTTGCCATACATCAACATGAATCTACCACAGGTGTACATAAGTTCTCACTCCTGAACCCCCCTCCCACCTCCCTCCATATACCATCCCTCTAGGTTATCCCAGTGCACCAACCCCAAGCATCCTGCATCCTGCATCGAACCTAAACTGCAAATTTGTTTCTTATATGATATTATACATGTTTCAATGCCATTCTCCCAAATCATCCTGCCCTCTTCCTCTCCCACAGAGTCAAAAAGTCTATTGTGTACATCTACGTCTCTTTTGCTATCTCACATACAGGGTTATCTTTACCATCTTTCTAAATTCCATATATATGTGTTAGTATACTGTATTGGTATATTTCTTTCTGGCTTACTTCACTCTGTATAGTCGGCTCCATTTTCATCCACTTCATTAGAACTGATTCAAATATATTCTTTTTGATGGCTGAGTAATACTCCATTGTGTATATGTATCACAGCTTTCTTATCTATTCATTTGCTGATGAACATCTAGGTTGCTTCTGTGTCCTGGCTATTATAAACAATGCTGTGATGAACATTGGGGTACACATGTCTCTTTCAATTCTAGTTTCCTTGGTGTGTATGCCCAGCAGTGGGATTGCTGGGTCATAAGGCAGTTCTATTTGCAGTTTTTTAAGGAATCTCCACACTGTTCTCCATAGTGGCTGTACTAGTTTTCATTCCCACCAACAGTGTAAGAGGGGTCCCTTTTCTCCACACCCTGTCCAGCATTTATTGCTTGTAGACTTTTGGATCACAGCCATTCTGACTGATGTGAAATGGTACCTCATTGTGGTCTTGATTTGCATTTCTCTGATAATGAGTGATGTTGAGCATCTTTTCACATGTTTGTTAGCTGTCTGTATGTCTTCTTTGGAAAAATGCCTATTTAGTTCTTTGGCCAATTTTTTGATTATAACATCACACACAAAAACAAACTCAAAATGGATTAAAAATCTAAATGTAAGACCAGAAACTATAAAACTCCTAGAGGAGAACATAGGCAAAACACTCTCTGACATAAATCACAGCAGGATCTTCTATGACCCACCTCCCAGAATATTGAAAATAAAAGCAAAAATAAACAAATGGGACCTAATTAAACTTAAAAGCTTCTGCACAACAAAGGAAACTATAAGCAAGGTGAAAAGACAGCCTTCTGAATGGGAGAAAATAATAACAAATGATGCAACAGACAAACAACTAATCTCAAAAATATATAAGCAACTCATGTAGCTCAATTCCAGAAAAATAAACAACTAATTTTTTTTTCTGGTTTTCATTTCAGGTAGTATATTTGCCTGAGAATTATCAAAGCAATAGATGTAGTTTCCTTTTAGATAAAAGCCAATGTTCA
>SJYC01128532.1:0-29670 GCA_006408675.1 Madoqua kirkii | reverse complement strand
GAAAAATAAACAACTATTTTTTTTTCTGGTTTTCATTTCAGGTAGTATATTTGCCTGAGAATTATCAAAGCAATAGATGTAGTTTCCTTTTAGATAAAAGCCAATGTTCAACCCCTATGCGTAGCCTGATTCTCAGTCTTTATGAACTGTCTGTATATGGATTGAGTGAAAGTGTTAGTCGCTCAGTTGTGTCTGACTCTGAGAACATGGACTCAGAGGAACCAGGCTCCTCTATCCATGAGGTTCTCCAGGCAATAATACTGGAGTGGGTTGCCATTTCCTTCTCTATGGGATCTTTCCGACCCAGGGACTGAACCTGAATCTCCTGCACTGAAGGCAGATTCTTTACCATCTGAGCCACCCGAGGCACCGTTAGGGATGACTCCTCTCCTTTTACCTTAGGGATTACTCCTGAACAATAGAGGTGGAAAGATAGAAACCGAATTCCAACTTAGGGTCCTTTGTGGATCCTAGAAGTTGCTAAGTGAGAATACACAAGGTTTAATTCAAGACTTCTAGCTGGAGATCAGAAGTCTTGTGAAGTTACTCTGTGAAATGGCACATCAATAGCTCACCAAGAAGGTTTTAAGAAAAATAAAATCATAAGAAACTTATAATTAATAAGCTACATGAAGAGAGCAGATGGTAAAAGGAAGGAGAGATCTAACTGTACTTAGTGCCATAAAAAATGAGTCTATTCTAACATTTAACTTTTTAATTTATTTTTAACTAATCTGTCTACCATGTTAACAGACTATAAATATTATTTTCATTCCTAATCACCCAATAAATATGCTGACTACCATCTTGTCCATCCTTTCCACTTTGTTCCATACTGGATTAATTTATTTAAGAGTTTCATAGCTGTGAGTTTTAACACAAAAGTTAATTCATCATTTATTCATATTGATTTCTACATCATCTCTAATTATTCAGCTATGTGGAGTTTTTTCTTACCTCAACTTTTTTATCCTAAAGTATATGTGTGAGAGAAACAGAGAGGCTGAGACAGGGAAAAGAGCATAAAAAAGTTAAAAATATATATAATATATTCCAAGATTACAGTTAGAATAGAATATTAAAAAAAATAAAATATGAACAAGAGGTAGAAAATTGGGAATACTCATGTACAGTCTATGCTGCTGCTGCTGCCACCGCTAAGTCACTTCAGTCATGTCCAACTCTGTGCAACCCCATAGACGGCAGCCCACAAGGCTCTGCTGTCCCTGGGATTCTCAGGTAAGAACACTGGAGTGGGTTGCCACTTCCTTCTCCAATGCATGAAAGTGAAAAGTGAAAGTGAAATTGCTCAGTCGTGTCTGACTCTTCGCGACCCCATGGACTGCAGCCCACCAGGATCCTCCCTCCATGGGATTTTCCAGGCAAGAGTACTGGAGTGGGGTGCCATTGCCTTCTCCTTGTACAGTCTATAGCCACTGAAAAAATCCTTTGAAAGATGTTTGAATGAGTCTTTCTACCTACAGCACAGGGTCACAGTTCTTAGCACAGGGTAATGTTCTCACAATTAAACACAAATTCTTCTCTACAATCACCCATGGTCCAGTCAAAAAGAAAGACTGAAGCTAAATGTTTAAAATGTTGCCTCCCCATTCATTCTGTCCCTCTGATCTCTTTCCATATGACCACAGGACAAACACCACACATGTATCTACTGAAAAGTCAGCTCCTCTGTGAAATTATCTGGTTTATCCTGATTTCCATTCTTTGTCTATTACTTTGTATCTGGATGCTAGTTTTTCACCCTCTTTGGCAGCATGTATCCTTCTGCATAGGCTTCCCTGCTGGCTCAGATGGTAAAGAATCTGCCTGCTAATGTAGGAGACCAAGGTTAGATACTTGGGTCAGGAACATCCCCTGGAGAAGGGAATGACAATATCTTCAGTGATCTTGCCTGGAGAATCCCATGGATAGAGGAGCCTGGTGGGCAACAGTCCACAGCAGTGCAAAGAGTCAGACATGACTGAATGACTCACACACACACACACACACACACACACACACCCTCCTGCACTCTATGTATGTGTCCGCATGTTTTTCTCTTTCAAATGAACAAGTGCAAGAATTCTCCTGTCTTAGAGCCCTCATCAGTACATCACAGGCAATTAGAAACCCACATAGTTTAGGAAACTTAGTTACTTTATGGTTATGAAATGCATGTAAGCTGTTTCAAATAAGATAAAATGTGATAACATGATGAGTGATTATATCTTTTTTGCTTTCACTCAGGGCTACCCTGCCAATGAAGTTATTTCCCCATTTCTGTAGTTGATAATTGGGATATATGTTATTCTATATTTTCATATCAACTACCTTTGGAAAGTGAAGGAAGGTCAAAGCACATGGTACCTGGTGAAGCCATTATCATTATTTTCATATAAAAGGATTTGTACCACTTTTAAAACAGCAACTAAAAAAAAAAATCCATTCTTCACTAAGATTGGCCCATTTCAGTAAATGATACCACGATTCATAAATTGTTCAAGTAAGAAAATTGAGAGTGTACACTTATTCTTCTCCCCTCTGTGTCTCACAGAATCTTCACAAAAAATTCCACAATCACTTGTGATATTTCTACTTCCAAATACATCTCCAGTCCATCCACTTTCCTCCTGCTCTACCACGGCAATCAGAGTTCATGCTGCTATTATTTCTTGATGGGTTACTAAGCAGCCTCTTAAGTGGCTTCTCCAGTCAGCCCTGAAAACATGTAATTTGGCTGTCATATGTCAGCAAGAGTGACATTTTTAAAGAAAAAAGGGTTGTGCTATTTCCTTGCTAAGAACCTTCAATAACTTGCGCTTGAAATAAAACCCAAGCACCACATCTGGACCATCTTCCCAAATAACCAACTCTGCACCTTGTTTGCTTTTCTCTGACCACCCAAGAAATCTTCAATTACTAGTGTAGATCCAACTGTTCTTTCCCTATTTTTCATCCTTTATCAAATATTTTTTTGAGGTCTTTTCCCCGTTACTTTGGAAAAGATCTACTATAAAAGAGCTACATTCAAGCCACTTCTTTCAGTTGAGAAAGTATTTAAATTCTTGACTTTTTCATCAAATAATCATGGAGTTCTCTGCTTAGAAAAAATATCTCCATTTCCAACTAGCCAACAGAGACAGTCAATGCTTCTCTAGTTCATTATTCTTCCAGTATATTACAATCTGTATTGATTCATTTGGAGAGTTTCATGGATGTTTTTTATTTTTTATTTTTAAACTCAGATCTATTAATAATATGCATGGACAGATTAGCTCATGGAGAAGGATGGTGAGCAAAATGATGTACTGAAATTTTATGTGCCCACCTCACCAGCTCAACATGCCACATCCTCCCAGAGGAAAGGTCACCTCATGTAAACTCAGAGGAAGGCCTCCAGACCAGCAGTAATGAGGCTGGTCTTTTGAGTGGATTTATTGTATCTTTAAAAATAGCTAACAGGACAAAAATCTGGTCATGAAAAGCTATTATGATTTGGGCAAAGGAGAAACAGAAAGCTTCCTGTGCTTTCTGAGAACCTAACAACAGTTAACTTTCTAGCATTTTACACTCAAGAAACCAAAAAAAAAACCACAAAAAACAAAACCCAAAACAAAAACTATCAAATATGTGAATAGGCAATATTTCTTATTGTTTAATATTTTTTTTAAGGCCATTAGTGATCTTTGGGATCTTTGTGACCCCAGTGCAGGGGCTGCAAAAATTTGGACACAACTGAGCTACTGAACAGCAACAATTAATGATTTGGATGCTTAAATACAGTGACAATAGTCTATGATCCCTTAGGTCAATGACTTTTGATGAGTGATGAGTATACATCTTGAAAAACAAAAGTAATGAAATTTAACATTATCTTGGGGGAAAATAAACACACCAAGAGTGAATGCTGATGTCCACTGTGCACTCTGGGGGTTCTGGTGTGTCAGCGTAGAGTTCTCAACAACGATACACATTCCACTCATATGTCCTCAGGGGCAGGGCACATATGGAGAAACTCTTCATCTTCCTTTCAATTTTGCTATGAACTTAACACTGCTCTAAACAAGTAAAATTTTTAAAAAAAGGAAAGATCAAGTTGGTGAGCTGCTTTGGGTTTAAGGGGGTATTGGAGAAGGCAATGGCACTCCTCTCCAGTACTCTTGCCTGGAAAATCCTATGGATGGAGGAGCCTGGTGGGCTGCCGTCTATGGGGTTGCACGGAGTTGGACATGACTGAAGTGACTTAGCAGCAGCAGTAGCAACAGCTGCAAGGATAGACAGAGTGCTGGGCTTGTCTGAGCATGATTACTCTACAACTATTCACATTGTTTGACGGATGCTGAAAAGTAGATACATCTGTTTACTGTTGCTGCCATGACACAGTCTCACAGACCTGGTGGCTTAAACAACAGAAAGGTACTTTGTCACAGTTCTGGAGGCTAGAAGTCTGAGATCAAGGTGTTGATAGGGCTGATTTGGTGTGTGTATTTTCTGAGACCTTTCTCTGTGGCTTCCCTCTGGGCATGTCTGTGCCCTAATTTTCTCCTTGAGTGTACCAGCCCATCCACGTGAATTTATTTTACCTTATTACCTTCTTAAAGACCTTATCTTCAAATATAGTCACATTCTGAGGTCCTAGAGTGTAGGGCTTTGACTTACGAATTTTGAAGGCACACAATTAAGTCCATGTTATTGGTCCATAAATCAGTGCAGACACCAGCTTTTTTGAGACACAAGCCTTCTGAGGCAGGGGATCTAACATCACCCAAAGTGGAGGTGAAGCCTGAGCTGTGTTCCCTGGAGGCTGCAAGGATTTCTGACAACAAGAATAGCTCACCACCCTAATAAGGAACTTTGGTTCCAGAATCCACCTGCAGTGATTGGTGGTTGGCAGATACTGCCAGGGATGTATTTTCCACTGGGACTATTATATTATTCAGGTCACTAAGATAAATTAAGTCATCTATACTCATACATTAGCCTTTCTGAAAATATCCTCCTTATGACATATAAAATTATATTTTTATTTTATGATAATACTATATAATTCTTATAATAATCACTGAAAAGATTACACAAAATAAGTACAATTTTATGTCACTAATATCTTTTCATAGGTTCTTAAAGCAGAATCAAAAAAATCACTAATTTGAACACAGACTAGCCTACACTTTGGAAATTAAAGGTTACACATCTTCAGTGAGGTTATACCACTAAAGAATCTAAAGTCCTGAAATTAATTTTAATCTTACTGCAACAGTACGTTTTGACAGTGGGTTTTTGCTGCTATTGTGGTTGTTTCATTAAATAATTTATCTTTGCCACACAGACACCAAATTAATGGCTCTACATCATGGTAAGTGATCAGAGTGGAACTGGTCATCTAATGCATTTTGGTAATGTTTCTAAGGTGTAATGTTACTAAGGTTTTTGGTTTAATATCTTATTTGGTGATAAGAAAAAGGTAAAGGAATTTAGGGAATAAAGGAATGGGAAATGCATGTATTCATGTGCCCCACTGTTGATAGCAGCACTCCTCACAGTAGTCAAGACAAGGAGCAACCTAAGTGCCCGTCACAGAGGAGTGGGTAAAGAAGATGCGGCATGTACATGGATATGCTCTATGCCCACAATGCTATAGTACTCAGCCATGAAAAAGAATAGAATAATGGCATTTACAGCAACATGGATGGACCTAGAAATTTTTATAAGTAAGTCAAACAGAAATCAAATATCATATAATAACACTTATATGTGGAACCTAAGAAAAAAATACAAAGGAACTTATTTATAAAACAGAAACAGACTTACAGACTTAGAAAAAAACCTGATAGTTACTAAAGGAGAAATGTGAAGGATGGGGATAAATTAGGAGTTTGAGATTAATATATACACATGAATTTATCTATTTAAATGTTGTATTTGTCTCCCACTAATCAATCTTTATTTCATTTAAACTTGGAACAATAAATTTTCCACACTGATGTATCTTACTTGCCTAATTAATTCAAAGGAAAAAAAATCAAAATCATTAGTAAAGAAAAATGTAAGGGTTAATACACCTTTTAAAATATTCTTAAGGTTTAAAAATTGCTTAAAGTCTTAAATTTCTAGTAGGAAAACATTATCTGAATGAATACCCTAATGGCAAACTGCTGTAAAATGTTTTCAGCTGCATTTGGGGCATAGAGGTAAGGATTATCTTCACAGCACCTCGGCTTTCTTCACGAGAAGGTCAGAGGTACACTGGTTTGTATTAAGCTTAAAGTCTTAAATTTCTAGTAGGAAAACATTATCTGAATGAATACCCTAATGGCAAACTGCTGTAAAATGTTTTCAGCTGCATTTGGGGCATAGAGGTAAGGATTATCTTCACAGCACCTCGGCTTTCTTCACGAGAAGGTCAGAGGTACACTGGTTTGTATTATTGCAACATCCATTAGGTGATCTAAGTTACTTTTCCTCCAGCAGGGCTTTATGTCAGAAGGGCATTATGCTTGACCTCCAAATTTGGCCGACAACTTACTGATGAGATTCATAACCTTTGGGTTGCTCTGATATTTTGACATATTGCTGTGTTCTGGGCCACATCTTGGAAGGCCACCATAACTTCTGGATCCTGCATAGATGCAAGGACCTCTGGATCACTAAGAATTTTATTGAAGCCAGGCATTCCAGGCATTCCAGGCATTCCCCCTCCCATTCCAGGCATTCCTCCAGGAAAATTACCAGGCATTCTCCAAGGAAAGCTGCCTGGAAAAGAGCCATACTGAGATCCTGATAGTCTGCTGGCTTCTTCCTCCCTCTGGGCTCTCTCATGTTCTTCCAGAGCCTTCTTGACCCTTTCTATTCTTTCTTTGATCTCATGCTCTTCATGTTTTCACTCATACTTTCTCTGATGTTTAGCAATTTTCTGGGCCCTTGGTTGAACTTCCTTCAGCATTGCACTAGCATCTTCATCGTAATCCGGCTTATAGGCAAGGGCAAGATCATGGGCAGCTTCTTCCCAACATTTTAAATTAAATATACTCTATATAAAATTTAGAAAATGGAATGGTGAAGTGATTTCATAATCACCATGCACACACAGAATATAGCAGACCTGACAGCCAGCAGGACCTCATTTTCAGTGTAGTCATGTTGGGAAGCCAGAGGGATGGGGTGTGGATGTAGAGGTGGGAGCCCTGCAGATGATGGCAGCAGAGATGGACTGCATGGAGTCCTAGCCCCCTTTCTATGCCTAGTGACGTCATTTCGGCTAAGGTACTTGCTAAATCTAAGTCTCAGTTTCTCTTTCTGTCAAACCAAGACAATGGCTAAAAAGAGTTGTGATGAGCAAATAGTGTGATGCCCACAAAGCAGCTCCCTGGACTACTTCAATAATAGTCATCATCACTATTTCTGAAACCAAACCTCCGAGAGGCAGTGATCATTACCAGAGAGAGGGCTGAAATATCAGACTGCACCTCCTATTAAAAAGGCTCATTCTGAGACCCAGTTTCATGGTGAGCAGGGGGAGTGATTCCCCACATCATGAAGAAACAAGTCTCCAAACACCAGCTGCACTTCTCCAATTCAAGTCCGCTCTGACACTGTCTACCTGAGAGAACCTTGGCTCCCACAGGAGAAGGGTACAAGACTGTCCCAAACTCAGATGCCAACCTGAGGCCCAGTGGCTACCTGGGCTCCTGACTCTCTGGATACATACTGGAGAGCCTCCTTGGACTTCAGACATCAGGTGCAGGTTCAGGTTTTCACCTGTACTCAGAGGAACTAGCCACAAATCAGAAGACCCCACAGTCCCCTCCTTGGGGTTAACTAATTTGCCAGATTAATGCACAGGGCTCAGAGAAACATTTTACTTGCTTTGATGTTCAGTCACTAAGTTGTGTCTGACTCTTTGAGACCCCATGGACTGCAGCACACCAGGCTTCCCTGTTCTTCACTGTTTCCTGAAGCTTGCTCAAATTCATTTCCATTGAGTCAGTGATGCCATCCAACCATCTCATCCTTTGTTGCCTGCTTTTCCTTTTGCCTTCAATCTTTCCCAACATTGGAGCCTTTTCCAATGAGTTGGCTCTTCACATCAGGTGTCCAAAGTATTGGAGCTTGAGCTTCAGCATCAGCTCTTCTGAAAGATTTCCAACCATCTAATCACAGTTGGTCCCTCTGCGACCAGCACCCCTATCTTTAGCTGTGTTCAGAATGTCATCTTGTTAACAGGAACTCAATTGTGGTGGGAAGGCGCTCATTATAAAAACAAGACACTCATTTCAGGAACTGAGGACAAGAGAACAAATATTACAACAAAAGATGCTCTCATTAAGTCTCATCCTTCAAGAAATTCCACGGGTTTTGGGAAATGTGAACTAGGAACCACAGAAGATCAAATGTATCTGAGAAACATATTTCGGTCATCTGAAGATCAAACATGTGTTTCTTATAAATCACAATATCATATCTTTGTTTTGGCCTCTTCTGGGTTCTCCTTTACAATTGTAATTCTCACCTTCAACTTTTACCCACAGCACTATAAATAAAATCTTTGTGCTATTTGGTGACAGAGTTTTCATACAAGTTGTATCTAAAATAACAAAATTAATCTCTGACTAATTTCTGTTTAGGTTTTTGTCTATAATGAAATCCTACCAAAGGGTAAAAAAAGAGTGAAACCTGAGGCTCTGTTCTATCTTTCAGATACGAAGTATTAAAAACACAGAAGTAATAATTATTGCAATATGTCAAAGAAAGTGCATCACTGTATTTTTACATAGTTAGAATATCTTATCCAAACTGCCTATCTTCTATCATTAATTATGGAACTCTAGCAATGAAAGAAACCTTTGATGTTGTCCCAAGTAACTTCTCAGGTATGGCAGGAATCTCATTACACAGTCCAAACAAGTGAAGCCTTTAGTTGAATATCCCCAATAACCCTCCTCTTATCTCCTGACTTTAGACTGGGGTTTCCTAATGAGGAGGATGTTCTATTTTATGGAAAGTCCAGGTTGCTTGTACCTGTGAATCCAATCTCCTTTTTTCACTTCTTTTAGTCCTATAAAACAAGTCAGTTACTTCTCACTGACTGCCCTTCCAACCCCTTAGGCTCAAGCCAAGACTAGGAATAAACTACCTGAATAAACATTGACAACATGCCCAACTATGAAATGTCTTTCAACAGAATAAAATGTTCACTAATTTCTGAAGTTTATATCTGAAATTTTGCATGCCAAATTGCTATCCTCAAAAAATATCTCAAAAGAAATTGTGCTGTATAGTGTGCAGATATTAGCGTCTTCTCATACAAGGATTCAGTTTGACAGCACTTACAGTATTAGAAGCATCAAAAAAGTTACACAACATAGAGAACATTATTGTAAAGCTTAATTAAGTTTTCTATTATCATATCTGATAAAGCATCCTTTTCTGTGTTGCACTATAACTGATAGGACTTTCATGGTCAATGTGAAAGATAGGAGTCACCTTCATCTTCTTGAGCATCACCCTTACCATCAGCAGCTCCATCATGACCATCACCATCATTAACATCGCCTGTACATAGTTGTCAGCTCTATAGGACATATATTAATCAGGATGTGGAGGGAAGAGCTAAGATACTCAAGGAAACTTTAGCAAGACCATCTTGGTATTTGAAACTTTGGGATTTTTCTATGTCATCAAATGAACCTAGAATCTTTTCATGGATTCCACCAAATAAAAAAATAAGGCACAGTGACTTTAAATTAAGATTGATTTATATATTGCAGATGTTTTCCAGACAACTGATAATAGAATTCTTACTAAATTTGGTAAAAATGTATTTCAGGAAGTAAAATGAAGTTTTTATTGGAAGCATACCAGTAAAACACAGAATCATTGAATTTGGTCTCAAAAATGTTTCTTGTTTATTTCACACATGTCATGAAGCAATGTGAAAAACTGACTAAAAATATGGGTATTCTTTGCTCCATTTAAAGACCATGTATATTCACAAATGGGATGCTATTACATCTGGTTAAATCTTTTATCATCAAATTAAATCCTTTATAAGTTATATTTTTAAGTTTTTTAAAATATATTTAGTTTAGTTTTTTCTTTTTCTTTGTAATGATTCATCAAAATTATCTCTTTGCTCTAATCAGGAAAATATCATCTCTTGAGGAGTTTTGTTTTAAGACTTAGTTTGGCTGGAATATGCTATGCATGATACTACATTCTTGCCAACAGTTATCCCATTTTCTAAAATGTTGCTCATAACTTTGCTACTGCTACTGCTGCTGCTAAGTCGCTTGAGTCGTGTCCCACTCTGTGCGACCCCATAGATGGCAGCCCACCAGGGTCTGCCATCCCTGGGATTCTTCAGGCAAGAACACTGGAGTCGGCTGCCATTTCCTTCTCCAATGCATGAAAGTGAAAAGTAAAAGTGAAGTCACTCAGTCTTGTCCGACTATTCGAGACCCCATGGACTGCAGCCCACCAGGTTCCTGTATCCATGGGATTTTCCAGACAAGAGTACTGGAGCGGGGTGCTATAGCCTTCTCCAGCTCATAACTTTGGACACTCAGAAATCTTATGCGCTTGTTTTAGTCTCACTCAAGATACTGCAAGGAGATCCAACCAGTCCATTCTGAAGAAGATCAACCCTGGGATTTCTTTGGAAGGAATGATGCTAAAGGTGAAACTCCAGTACTTTGGCCACCTCATGTGAAGAGTTGACTCACTGGAAAAGACTGTGATGCTGGGAGAGACTGGGGGCAGGAGGAGAAGGGGATGACAGAAGATGAGATGGCTGGATGGCATCACGGACTCGATGGACGTGAATCTGAGTGAACTCCGGGAGATGGTGATGAACAGGGAGGCCTGGCGTGCTGCGATTCATGGGGTCTCAAAGAGTCAGACAGGACTGAGCAACTGAACTGAACCGAACTGAAGACACTGAAACTAATGGGTTTCTGTCTCTAAAAGCAGTGATTCTTAATCAAGTCTGCACAAAATATCAACTGGCTTTTTTCTTTCTAATACCACTGCACTACTCTCCCAAATTCTGATTTCATTCATCTGGAGTGTGACAGGCACTAGGAGTTTTTAAAAGCTTCTCACATAACATATAGTCAGGTAATACACAGTCACAATTGAGAACAAATGTGACCCTTTGAAAGTGAATTTCAGAGACAACAATGCTGAATCACTACAAAATGAAATATCTGTCCTTGGAACACAAACTATTTATTTGTCAAACCATGTCGAGTAGCCAGCAATACTGATTGCTTCCTTTCACAAAGGTGTTAAACACTGGTGAAACAAACATGGAAACCAATGGAAAAATAAACCACAGTAGAACCATGAATATCATTAAACTGAGGTAATTCATCTTGTATTAGAATATAAGAAATAAGAATTTGATGCAGATAGTGTGCAAATTCAGAATGAAATAATTCAACATCTAGGAGATGGAGTGAAAGATATCAACAGAATTAATTTGTAAAACATCACAGATGAAAATCAATGCTTGTTTTGCAGGAAAGTGGAGATATACTGAGAAGAAACTGGTTATTCTCCCCAAGATAGATGTACATTCTTGATTCAGGTCAAATGAGTTGGCCTATCCTTTTTATTCATCCTCATGCTTTTACTTACTAGGTTACTGTTGCTACATTTATTTGATAGAATCATAATATTTACTATTGTCATATATGATTTTTCAGCATTTTAACCTTTTATCCCAATTTTCTAATCTCATCATTAAGCCAGTGGGGTGCACAGTATTTATGTTTACATGGAAAGTATAACTTGGATCTTCTGTAATGACTAGACACTATTTAATTTTGAATGCTTAATTTCACTTATTTTTTAAATTTGAGGCTAATTGCTTTGCAGTATTGTGCTGGTTTCTGCCATACATCAAGAATCAGCCATAAGTATACATACGCCCCCTGATTCAGCAACCTCCCTCCCACCTCCCACCTCATCCCAACCCTCTAGGCTGTCACAGAGGGACACTCACGTGGCAAATTCACACTGGCTATCTATTTTACACCTGGTGATGTATAAGTCCCTTGGACTGCAGGGAGATCCAACCAGTCCATTCTGAAGATCAGCTCTGGGATTTCTTTGGAAGGTATGATGTTAAAGCTGAAACTCCAGTACTTTGGCCACCTCATGTGAAGAGTTGACTTATTGGAAAAGACTCTGATGCTGGGAGGGATTAGGAGCAGGAGGAGAAGGGGATGACAGAGGATGAGATGGCTGGATGGCATCACTGACTCGATGGATGTGAATCTGAGTGAACTCCGGGAGTTGGTTATGAACAGGGAGTCCTGGAGTGCTGTGATTCATAGGGTCGCAAAGAGTCGGACATGACTGAGCGACTGAACTGAACTGAATTGAACTGAATGTATATATTTGCATGCTATTCTCTGAATTCATCCCACCCTCTGTCTTCCGTTCTGTGTCCACAAGTCTGTCTATGTCTCCATTGCTGCTCTGCAAATAAGCTCATCAGTGTACCATCTTTCTAGATTCCATATACAGGTGTTAATATACAGTACTTGTTTTCTTCTTTCTGACTTCCTTTACTCCGTATAATAGGTTCTAGGCTCATCCACCTCATTAGGACTGACTCAAAGGTATATTAATTTTTAATATAATGTGTTATTTTCATGCAGTGCCATTTTATTTGTATATATATTATGTTTTTCTTTATTTCTTTTTTTCCTGAAGCTTCACCTTATACTTAGGTCTCACGTATCTCCTTGCACATGTGGCAGCTTCTTTCTAAAATTCAACACAAACCATTTTTATGAAGCATCATTTGTTCATTAGCAATAAGAAAATTAGTAGAATATGTCTGTATGGACACTATTTCATTTTAACCCAATGATTATTTTCTTAAGGCTTTCAGAAAAATGTCCAACTGTTAGATAGATGATGTTTCAGCTTTGTTTATTCTTTTATGCCCATGAATATTTAAAGGTTTTTTTTTTTTTGCCTATGAATGTCATGCTTCATACCCTTGGCATATACCCAGGCCATAGAGTTCCAATTTCAACTCATAATGCACTCATCATAAAATTGTTAAACAAAGCTGCAATTCTGTACTTAAATTATGTTTGTAAAGGAAATAGATTTGCCTTTTTATCTTATCATGTGGGTCATTCTCTCATTCTCAAAATCACAAAGTGAATGTCTTCATCTCCCAAAGACATTGGGAAGTCTTTTGAGAATTAGCTATGACACAGTGAGAAAAAAACAGGACCTGGAAGCAAAAAATTTTGCTACTGCTTCTATTTTTTTTTTAACATGACCTAACCATGCTACCATGGTGATAGACAATTTTCTACCTCTTTGAGCTTCAGCTTCACATGCCTTAAGTTGTAGGAGCTATTTTCCTGGCCATATGTCCATCATTTCATATTATCTTATTTGATTGCTAGAGTGGTTAATTGAAAGAATGTGTATGAAATATATTGTAAGCAGTAAAAATCAATACAAATGAACCATAAAATAAGACACAAACCTTCAAGAGGTAAGCAAACAGGGCTTGCCTGGTGGCTCAGTGGTAAAGAAATCTGCCTGACAATGCAGGAGACACAAGTTCAGTACCTGATCCTGGAAGATCCCACATGCCACGGAGCAGCTAAGCCTGTGTACCACTACTCTTAGCCTGGAATCTAGAACCTGGGAGCTGCAACTGCAAGCCCACATGCCCCAGCTACTGAAGGCTGCGTGTCCTAGGGCCCCTGATTGGCAACAGGAGAAGCCACCTCAATGAGAAGCCCTCACAGCAACTGACAAGCAGGCCACGCAGCAGTGAAAACCCAGCACAGCTAAAAACTCATTCATTCATTCAATTAGTTACAAAAAGAAATAAGCAGACATATATACATATATATGTATATGTGTACATACAACTTAGAACACAAGATATCATCCCTTAGAAAACCAGGATGTTTGGGAGTACATTTTGAAAAATGATAACAAATCGTCCCAGTTTGCCTAAATCTTCTTGAAATTCTACTGTTCAGCCAGAGTGACAGACACTATGCTGGTGACAAAGGTGAGCCTGAGAGCACCAGCGCGTTCCCTCAAGGCAGCACCAGGCAGCCCTCCTTCCCTGCTGAGCCACATACAGTAGAGCATATATATTTTCACCTTTTCTTGGAAATGTCTTCTGGAAAAGCCTGTCTACTAATAGTAGCTAATATTTGCATAACACTTGGCAGTTTACAGAACACTTACACAGTAATTATCAGAAGAATGAAAACTCAATCATTTGGAAACCTATAAATATTCACGGCAATTTCTTCATGTGCTTGAACAGAGTCTAATTCTGGGGGCATGTCACTGAAAATAGACATACTAACTCATCTATTTTGCAAGTACTGAGGATCAAATAAAGAAATAATTATTATTGCTAATGGGGAAGTGTACATGCATACATAGCTGCTCAGTTTCCTGTCTGACTCTTTGTGACCCCATGGACTATAGCCCACCAGGTTCCTCTGTCCATGGGATTTCCCAGGCAAAAATACTGGAGTGGGTTGCCCATTCCTTCTCCAGGGGATCTTCCTGACCCAGCAATCGAACCCAGATCTCCTGCATTGCAGGCATATTTTTTACTGTCTGAGCTACCAATTAATGTTCCAAATATATATTTAGTTCTAACTTTGAATAGTATATTCTAAAAATTAAATAATAAACTAGAAACACTTTATTTGAAAACCATAGTTTTCAATTTCAGAAGTCTTAAAAGGTTTTACTTTCTGGTTTATTAACACTTTATAAAATCCATAAAGTATACCATAATGATGAAAATCTTAGTTCATTTTTAATCATTTTAACTATTATTCATTGAGTATTTTAACTGAGATGTAGTCTTAGAAGTATATTGATTAAATTATAATGAAGAGACCCTTTTGGAAATGGGAAAAACAAACAGGCACATTATCCACATAACTTTGTTTTTATTATTCATTGCATCTCATAGTTCTGGGTGACCTGATTCCTAGTTTGAGACAGAAAGTTAAAAGCAATGAGCATAAATAAAAATACCCTTGAATTTGTAAAGGGGAATTACCTACTCCATTTGAAAAGTTCAGTCTGACAGTGAGTTCAGTCGCTCGGTCATGTCCGACTCTTTGTGAGCCCATGAACCGCAGCATGCCAGTCCTCTGTCCATCAACAACTCCCAGAGTCCACCCAAACCTATGTCCTTTGAGTCGATGATGCTATCCAACCATCTCATCTTCTGTCCTCCCCTTCTCCTCCTGCCCCTCAGTCTTTCCCAGCATCAGGGACTTTTCCAATGAGTCAGCTTTTCGCATCAAGTGGCCAAAGCATTGGAATTTCAGCTTCAACATCAGTCCTTCCAATGAACACCCAGGACTGATCTCCTTTAGGATGGACTGATTGGATCTCCTACTCCTTGCATAAAAGTTTATCTTGTTTTATGCCCCTAAATTCTTAGCTCAGCCTTCACTGCAACTGGATCCTGTCACAAACTTCCATGTCTTAAGTTTCTTGATGCTAAAAATACTACTGTTAAACTCTCTAAGTAATTTTAGTAATTGAATTTTCCCTAATATTTAATATGAATAGATCAAGAATACAGGTGTGATTTTCGAAATGAGAAAAAGATTCTCTTCTACATTTTCTAATTTGTACTCTTTGTATTTTTATAAGTGCGTGTATACACATTTGCCATTAATCAAGTATCTGGGTAATTTATGAAAATGAACAATTTCCACTGAAGCTTACATTTCTGAATTTACAGCTCCAGATGGCTCTCCACAGATGCTTCTTAACCTGGATTATTCTGCTTAATTGGTTTACAAAGTTTAATGTAAAAATAAAATAACCCTTCCTTTCAGAATTACACTGAATTATTTAGACAATAATGTACATATTATATTAAGTACATATAATACATAAAACTTTGCATTTCTCATAAAATTATAGACAACTAATATATTAACCAAAATGATGAAAACTAGCACTAAAACAAATATCCTTTTAATTAATTTGAATAAATCCACCATTTCCAAAAATAGGGAATGCATTTGAGGCTTTTAAGTAGCATTTCCTTATTTCATCAAAACCTCATGTTACATAGTTTATGGTTATATGCACCTATCTTGTATCATGGCATCCGGTCCCATCACTTCATGGGAAATAGATGGGGAAACAGTGGAAACAGTGTCAGACTTTATTTTTTTGGGCTCCAAAATCACTGCAGATGGTGATTGCAGCCATGAAATTAAAAGACGCTTACTCCTTGGAAGGAAAGTTATTACCAACCTAGATAGCATATTCAAAAGCAGAGACATTACTTTGCCGACTAAGGTCCATCTAGTCAAGGCTATGGTTTTTCCAGTAGTCATGTATGGATATGAGAGTTGTACTTTGAAGAAGGTTGAGCACTGAAGGATTTATGCTTTTGAACTATGGTGTTGGAGAAGACTCTTGAGAGTCCCTTGGACTGCAAGGGGATCCAACCAGTCCATTCTGAAGGAGATCAACCCTGGGATTTCTTTGGAAGGAATGATGCTGAAGTTGAAACTCCAGTACTTTGGCCACCTCATGTGAAGATTTGAGTCATTGGAAAAGACTTTGATGCTGGGAAGGATTGGGGGCAGGAGGAGAAGGAGACGACAGAGGATGAGATGGCTGGATGGCATCACTGACTTGATGGATGTGAATCTGAGTGAACTCCGGGAGTTGGTGATGGACAAGGAGGCCTGGTGTGCTGTGATTCATGGGGTCGCAAAGAGTCGGACACGACTGAGCGACTGAACTGAACTGATCTTGTTTATAGTGGTAGAATGAAGGCAACCTTTGATTAACCAAGTCATCTATGTTTAAATAACATATCATAAAAGAAGTAGGAAGAACTGCAAGGTAAAATAATTTTTCTAGGTTATCCTCTTCCAGGGGATCTTCCTGACCCAGGGATCATTGCACATCCTCTGTGGCTCCTGCACCGCTGGTGGATTCTTTACTGCTGAGTCACCAGGAAGCTCATATTTGTAAATCAGTTAGTTCAGTTCAGTTCAGACACTCAGTCATGTCTGACTCTTTTCAACCCCATGTACCGCAGCACACAAGGTCTCTGTCCATCACCAACTCCTGGAGTTTACCAAAACTCATGTCCATTGAGTCGGTGATACCATCCAACCATCTCGTCCTCTATCATCCCCTTCTTCTCCCATCTGCAATCTTTCCCAGCATCAAGGCCTTTTCAAATGACTCAGCTCTTTGCATCAGGTGGCCTAAGTATTGGAGTTTCAGCTTCAATGTTAGTCCTGCCAATGAACACTCAGGACTGATCTCTTTAGGATGAACTGATTGGATGTCCTTGCAGTCCAAGGGACTCTCAAGAGTCGTCTCCAACACCATAGTTCAAAAGCATCAATTCTTCAGCACTCAGCTTTCTTTATAGTTCAACTCTCACATCCATACCTGACTCCTGGAAAAACTATAGCCTTGACTAGACAGATCTTTGTTGGCAAAGTAATAAATAATCATAAAATAATTGCTATGTATCCCTAAGATGTGGCACATGGAATATGAAAATATAGTATACTTTAATCATGTTAATGATATTTAAAACTGGAGAGGACATAGCTACTTCTAAAAAGATGTATAAGACATTTCTCAAAAACTGTATAATGTTATCTGTTCATTTGCATAGATCTAACGAAATAATTCTGCAATTTATTGGATGGACACAATGTCAGTAAGGTCAAACTAGTGCAGATAGTTCACCAGAGCAGGGCTAGCAGTGGACACAAAGTCCTCATCAGGACAGTCCTCCAGAAAAACTATCTCTGTGGCCTTGTACTGCCAGCCAACACAGATTACATATTAAATGACTCAATACAGAATACTGTATTCAGCATTGATTATTACTATGTTCTCAGATGCAGCAACATAGATGGACCTAGAGTTATCATACTAAGTGAAGAAAACCATGAAGAGAAAAACAAACATATTACTTATATGTGGAATCTCAAGTATGGCACAAATGAATCCAATACAGATACAGACTCACAGATGTAGAGAACACACCTGCAGTTGCTGTGGGGGAGGTGGGTGTGGGAGAGAGAACTGGGAGTTTGAGAAGCAGACTAGTAAACAGAGGATGGGTAAACAACAAGGTCCTATTCTATAGCATAGGGGACTACATTCAATATCCTGGGATAAACCATAATGGAAAAGAAAATAAAAATAAATGTATATATGTGTATACCTGAGTCATTTTGCTTACAGCAGGGATTAATACAAAATTACAAATCAATTATACTTCAATATTTTACTAGCGTGTGAGATGAGTGCAATTGTGTGGTAGTTTGAGCATTCTTTGGCATTGCCTTTCTTTGGGATTGGAATAAAAACTGACCTTTTCCAGTCCTGTGGCCACTGCTGAATTTTCTAAATTTGCTGGCATATTGAGTGTAGCATTTTCACAACATCATCTTTCAGGATTTGAAACAGCTCAACTGGAATTCCATCACCTCCACTAGCTTTGTTTGTAGTAATGCTTTCTAAGGCCCACTTGACTTCACATTCCAGGATGTCTGGCTCTAGGTAAGTGATCACACCATTGTGATTATCTGGGTCATGAAGACCTTTTTTGTACAGTTCTTCTGTGTATTCTTGCCACCTCATCTTAATATCTTCTGCTTCTGTTAGGTCCATACCATTTCTGTCCTTTATTTAGCCCATTTTGCATGAAATGTTCCCTTGGTATCTCTAATTTTCTTGAGGAGATCTTTAGTCTTTCCCAATCTGTTGTTTTCCTCTATTTCCTTGCATTGATTGCTGAGGAAGTCTTTCTTATCTCTCCTTGCTAGTCTTTGTAATTCTGCATTCAGATGCTTATGTCTTTCATTTTCTCCTTTGCTTTTCACTTCTCTTCTTTTCACAACTATTTGTAAGGCCTCCTCAGGCAGCCATTTTGCTTTTTTTGCATTTCTTCTTCTTGGGGATGGTCTTGATCCCTGTTTCCTATACAATGTCATGAACCTGCATCCATAGTTCATCAGGCACTCTGTCTATCAGAGCTAGCCCCTTAAATCTATTTCTCACTCCCACTGTATAATCATAAGGGATGTGATTAGGTAATACCTGAATGTTCTAGTGGTTTTCCCTACTTTCTTCAATTTAAGTCTGAATTTGGCAATAAGGAGTTCATAATATGAGCCACAGTCAGCTCCTGGTCTGCTCAAAATTCTCCAAGCCAGGCTTCAGCAATACGTGAACTGTGAACTTCCTGATGTTCAAGCTGGTTTTAGAAAAGGCAGAGGAACCAGAGATCAAATTGCCAACATCCGCTGGATCATGGAAAAAGCAAGAGAGTTCCAGAAAAACATCTATTTCTGCTTTATTGACTATGCCAAAGCCTTGGACTGTGTGGATCACAATAAAGTGTGGAAAATTCTGAAAGAGACGGGAATACCAGACCACCTGACCTGTCTTTTGAGAACCTATATGCAGGTCAGGAAGCAAGAGTTAGAACTGGACATGGAACAACAGACTGGTTCCAAATAGGAAAAGGAGTACATCAAGGCTGTATATTGTTACTCTGCTTATTTAACTTATATGCAGTGTATATCATGAGAAACCCTGGGCAGGAAGCACAAGCTGAAATCAAGATTGTCGGGAGAAGTATCAGTAACCTCAGATATGCAGATGACACCACCCTTATGGTAAAAAGTAGAGAGGAACTAAAAATCTTCTTGATGACAGTGAAAGAGGAGAGTGAAAAAGTTGGCTTAAAGCTCAACATTCAGAAAACTAACATCATGGTATCCAGTCCCATCACTTCATGGCAAATAGATGGGGAAACAGTGTCAGACTTTATTTTGGGGGGCTCCAAAATCACCGCAGATGGTGACTGCAACCATGAAATTAAAAGACGCTTACTCCTAGGAAGGAAAGTTATGACCAACTTAAATAGCATATTCAAAAGCAGAGACATTATTACTTTGCCAACAAAGGTCCGCTAGTCAAGGCTGTGGTTTTTCTAGTGGTCATGTATGGATATGAGATTTGGACTGTGAAGAAAGCTGAGGGCCAAAGAATTGATGCTTTTGAACTGTGGTGTTGGAGAAGATTCTTGAGAGTCCCTTGGACTACAAGGAGATCCAACCAGTCCTTCCTAAAATAGATTACTCCTCGGTGTTCATTGGAAGGAATGATGATGAAGCTGAAACTCCAATACTTTGGCCACCTCATGTAAAGAGCTGACTCATTGCAAAAGACCCTGATGCTGGGAGGGATTGGGGTCAGGAGGAGAAGGGGACAACAGAGGATGAGATGGCTGGATGGCATCACCGACTTAATGGACAATAGTTTGGGTAAACCCTGGGAGTTGGTGGTGAGCAGGGAGGCCTGGCTGTGCTGTGCTTCATGGAATCACAGAGTCAGACACGACTGAGTGACTAAACTGAACTGAACTGATACTTCAATAAAAATGTTTAAAAATATGTTCTTAGATATAGAATTTTATCCACAACCAACAGAATTAAAAGTGCTCACAACTATTCAGCTTTATATAACATTTATTTTTGATGCCTTAATATTTACTGGTTCCTTTTGAAGGATATATCAGAAGCATGAGAAACCAGTGAACTGGGTTACTTGTTAGCCATTGTTTTTTAATATATTCAATGAAAAGGAAAAAAAAAGGCCCCCAAATTTTTTAAAATAAGAATATATTCTGTGAAAGTATCTGTAGCCAAGAGATCTTTCCAAACACATACCCTCTCCTGCTGATCTTGTTAGAAACTTGAACTTTCTTTTTACCTCTATAGCTCAAAAAGAGCATTTATTCTCCCCCATCCAGTGAATGACCATGATTGGAGGTTTTTCAATGACACTCTTTTACCAATGGCACCTCATGATTTCATGAGTAAGTCAGTAAATAAACAACTTCTTTTTTTTTTAACGTTTCTTTGAGAAACTTATCCTGAATCTATGTTACTTTGACACTTTCTACAATACTCTGGAAGTTTCTGGCATCTTGCAAAGATACACCATTCTGCTGCCATACCTGTTATTGCTAATTCTACAGGAAATGCTGATGTCCCCTTGGTTCCTCAGTTTTGTCTTCTCCCTCTGTCATATACTCTTCCCCTCCATCCTATCCACACACATCCAAAATGACGTGCTAAATCTTGCCATCACAGGGAGAGACTCAAATTTAGTCCTCGCCCTCGCATCATTCAGGACAGCACAAATTATATTTTTTTTAAGATTTTTTATGTGGATCTTTAAAAATATGTTATTGACTTTGTTAAAATATTGCTTCTGCTTTATGTCTTAGTTTAGTTTGTGTGTGTGTGTGTGTGTTTGTGTGTGTGTGTGTGTGTGACAAGGCATGTGGGGTTTTAGCTCCCCAAGCAGGGTTCGAACTTGTGCTCCCCATGAAGCCTTAACCACTGATGTGGCAGGGAAGTCCGTGGGAGTCATTTTAAAATCCACAGGAAATTAGGGTTAAAAAATGTGTCCATATTTTCTTCCAATAATATGTTTACTTGTACACGTCCCCTGAGATTCTTCTCTCTAGTGCTGGTAAACCAACTTTGAGTTCCATTGGATTCTATGACTCATTTTCCTTTAGTCACTTCCCTATAATTTTCACTCCTTGAATGAGTCAAGGGTTTTATAGAACTGACAGATATTCACAAACCATTTCCTTTTCCTGAAACATATTTGCCTTATTCCTCACCCACTTGTCATAACAAGGAAACACACAAATTTAAACATAACACATGGTCATTATCGAATATCCTTCCAGGTTATTTGTTAAGGAATCACACTCATCTAATCTGATTGAAGATCTCCAGCTTCTGGGGGCAACCACATCCCCTGACCCTGTCACTCACCTTTTCCTTTCAACACCTAGTGTACAACTTTCTTCAACTTTTGAGGACCTCTGACTGAACCTCCCTACTTTTATTCTAATTGGATGATTTTGCTTTTTCCCATCAACAAAGATCTCTTTTATGGTTGCACTAATATGTCCTTACTGCAAAATGCTACTCATAACCACCTTCTCTTTCACTGTTGAAATCCTCTATATGACAAAATTCTGATTTTCCACTTGGTTTCCAGATCTTCCCTTGCCAAAGGATTCAGGGATGTCCCTCTACTGACAACTCAATCTTTCTCCTGAATTTTAACTTATCTTCTAATCATGAATCTTCTCCATCAATATACAAATACATATTAGGCTTTATCTCTGCTTCTCTCTTGTTCTCTTCTCTCTCCCTCGCCATATATATATATATATATATATATACCCTTGTACATATAACAATTGTAATACCAGAAAGATCTCTTCAGGAAAATTAGAGATACCAAGGGAACATTTCATGCAAAGACGGGCTCAATAAAGGACAGAAACGGTATGGACCTAACAGAAGCAGAAGATACTAAGAAGAGGTGGCAAGAATATACAGAAGAAAGGTACAAGAAAGATCTTCATGACCCAGATAATCACAATAATGTGATCACTCACCTAGAGCCAGACATCCTGGAATGTGAAGTCAAGTGGGCCCTAGGAAGCATCACTATGAACAAAGCTAGTGGAGGTGAATTCCAGCTGAGCTCTTTCAAATCCTAAAAGATGATGCTATGAAATTGCTGTACTCAGTATGCCAGCAAATTTGGAAAACAGCAATGACCACAGGACTGGAAAAAGTCAGTTTTCATTCCAATCTCAAAAAAGGCAATGCCAAAGAATGTCCAAACGACTGCACAAGTGCACTCATCTCATACACTAGCAAAGTAATGCTCAAAATTCTTGAAGCCAGGCTTCAAGAGTACATGATCTGTAAACTTCCAGATGTTCAAACTGTATTTAGAAAAGGCAAAGGAACCTGAGATCAAATTGACAACATCTGCTGGATCATCAAAAAAGCAAGAGAGTTCCAGAAGAACATCAATTTCTGCTTTATTAACTATTTCAAAGGCTTTGACTGTGTGGATCACAACAAACTGTGGAAAATTTTGAAAGAGATGGGAATACCACACCACTTGACCTGCCTCCTGAGACATCTGTATGCGGGTCAAGAAGCAACTGTTAGAACATGGAGCAACAGACCCGTTCCAAATCGGGAAAGGAATATGTCAAGGCTGTGTTTTGTCACTCTGCTTATTTAACTTATATGCAGAGTACATCATGCAAAATGTCAAGCTGGATGAAGCCCAAGTTAGAATCAAGATTGCTGGGAGAAATATCAATAACCTTTGATATTCATGTGACACCACCCTTATGGCAGAAAGTGAAGAAGAACTGAAGAGTCTCTTGATGAATCTGAAAGAGGAGAGTGAAAAAGGTAACTTAAAACACAACATTTAGAAAACTAAGATCATGGCATCTGGTTCCATCACTTCATGGGAAATAGATGGGGAAACTGGCTGATTTATATTTTTGAGGGGGGCTCCAAAATCACTGATGATGGTGACTGCAGCCATGAAATTAAAAGACACTTGCTCTTTCAAAGAAAAGTTATGGCCAACCTACACAGCATATTAAAAAAGCAGAAATTACTTTACAACAAAGGTCCATCTAGTCAAATATATGGTTTTTCCAGTTGTCATATATAGATGTGAGAGTTGGAGTATAAAGAAAGCTGAGCACCAAAGAATTGATGCTTTTGAACTGTGGTGTTGGAGAAGATTCTTGAGAGTCCCTTGGACTACAAGGAGATTCAACCAGTTCATTCTCAAGGAAATCAATCCTGAATATTCATTGGAAGGACTGATGCTGAAGTTGAAACTCCAATACTTTGGCCACCTGATGTGAAGAACTGACTCACTGGAAAAGATCCTGATGCTGGGAATGATTGAAGGCAGGAGGAGAAGGGGATGACAGAGGATTAGATGGTTGGACAGTATCACCGACTCAATGGACATGAATTTGAGGAAATCCTGTGTGTTGGTGATGGACAGGGAGGCCTGGCATGCTGCAGTCCATGGGTCACAAAGAGTTGGACATGACTGAGCGACTGAACTGAACTGAATGGAAAGATAATTTATTTAAGGCTAATTGTTAAGTTTTCTGTATATTAAAAATTGTTTTGCATACAACAGTATCTGAAACAATAACACTAATAAGGGATACATGTGTGTGTGTGTGTGTGTGTGTGTGTGTGTGGGTGTCTCATTCTCTTTAGTCTTTCTAATCCTCTTTGGTCTCCCCTCATGCCTCAGTAGTAAAGAATCTGCCTACAAGGCAGGAAACTCGGGTTTTATTTCTGGATCAAGAAGATTCCCTAGAGAAGGAAACGAAGATCCTCTCCAGTATTCTTTCCTGGAAAATCCCAGGGATAGAGGAGCCTGTGGTCTACAGTCCATGAGGTCTCAAAAGAGTCAGACACAACTTCCCAACTAAACAGTCCTCTTTAAAGCCACATTTCTCACAGCAAATGTTGCTTTCAACTTCTATTCTCTGTTCATTTTTCCCAGTGTAATAAAATATTTCTTGCTCAGGTTGCCCATGACCTAAACTTAGCAAATCCAATGGGCACTTATTTATGTGACACCTACATTCAATAGGGATGATGAGCTGAAACTCATTTACACTCCTTTGTCTCCGGGTGTTATGCTTTCCCGGATTTTCTCAGTCCTCTTAGATGAAGCATTGATTTGGTCAAAAAGTTCACTGGCGTTATTCCATACCATCCGACAGAAAAACCAGACCAAGCTTTTTGGCTAGCCCATTACTTTTCAGGCTCTATCTTTGGACTCTTCTACTTTAAATTCATTTTGGAGGTAAGCTCATCAATGTCCATGGCTTGAAATTTCACCTAGGTATTAGCAACATTCACTAGCATATCTCTAATAGGATACTTCTCTTAAGGTCCAGTCCCGTGTATATAACTGCCTACCTGAAAGATCTTTGAACACACTTTACAAACATCTCCATGAGAGGACATGATACCAAAATCCATCTTTCCTCCAGTGACATTTCCAGCCTTAACTGGTAATTCATATGGCTGCTCATGGGCTTCCTGGGTGGTGATAGTGGTAAAGAACTCACTTGCCAGTGCAGGAGACATAAGAGACAAGGGTTCAGTCCCGGTTTGGGAAAATCCCCTGGAGGAGGTCTTGGCAACTCACTCCAGTATTCTTGCTTGGAGAATCCCAGGAAAGAGCAGCCTGGCAGGCTATGGTCTATATGGTTTTACAGATTCGAGCAGGACTGAAGCAACTTAGCATGTATACATGTATGAGCTTCTTAGGTGGCTCAGTGGTAAAGAATCCAGCTGCCAACACAGGAGACATGGTTCCATCTCTGTGCTGGGAAGATACCCTGGGGAAGGAATTGGAAACCCATTCCAGTATTCTTGCCTGGAAAATCCCATGGACAGAGGAGCCTCTCAGGCTACAGTCTATCAGACCTGCAAAGAGTTGGACGTGACTGAAGTGACTTAGCACATGGCTGCTATTAACTCACGCTGGAGCTTGAACTTCCATCTCTCCAATCCCTCACAAGGTCAATGGTTGGCATTTCTAAAATCAATCCATCACCCAGGCCAGCCTCTGAAACCAAGCAGCATTATGTCCATGCTCTAGATCTGTTAGACTACTGCAAAAATCCCTGTATTCTCTCCCTTTATTCCCCTACTCCAAGCCACTTTCCGCATGAAAGCCAGGGTGATTTTATTTCAACACACATACCAGCACATTCTTTCCTCCTTTAACATCTTTCAGAGTCTGGCTATTAAATTTATAACATAGTCTAAAATTCTGAACAAGCACTCAAATATTCCACATGATCTTTGCTTTAAAAAACTCCCGCCTTGTTCATTATGCTCCAGGAACAGAAGCTCCTTTTCAGCTCCCGAAATACAAGCAAGCTTTTGTTCCCACCTGAACCTGAATGTCATAACAGAATATTTCCTCTCCTTGGATCATTCTCCTCCCTACATTTCACTGCCCATCTACAACTCATGCTTCAGATCTCAGCTTAAATGTCACTTCCTCAGAGAAGACTACTTTGAGGTCTCAATACAAATTAAGCTTCTCCAGTCATCTCAGATTGTATTTCTTTTCAAAGCATCTAATGCACCTTTTAAATTACATATTCATTTGTGTGATTATTTATTGTGTCTGTCTTTTCACACCTGCACTGCTCCTCAGGACCTAGGTGATATATTTTCTTCATCTTGAACACCCAATTCCTAGGTGTAGTAGGTGCTAGGACCTTACAGCAGTGTATAGGTTGTTCAGAGCACACGGATACCAGTGCCCGGGGTGAGTGATGGTTTAAAACTAGCCTGTGCACTGCTTGCTCCCACTGCTCCTGGGGCAGGACAAGGACATCCTGGAGGTATGTCTTCTACTAGCTTTGCACACAGGTCCACGGGAAGAGGAGCCTGGTGGGTTACAGTCCATATTATTGCAAATAGTCAGGCACATCTGAGTGACTAATACAAACAGGCACACCATAAAGATGAAGGCTGGCCCTTGTAGGTACTCAATAACTGGGGGCTGAAATACAGAATTAGCTTTTAGGGCAACTTTTAAATGCTTTCTAACATGAGTCAGATTAGGATAAATTTTTTATTTTTATGTTTCACTAACAATTGCTCTAATTATTAGCTGAATATGAATGAGCAAAGTATTTCAGTTGCATTCATGCTAATTCACTGATGTGGCTGAAAGTTTTTCTTCTTAATTGTAGGAGTGTTAATAACCATATTCAAAGCTAGATTCTCTTTCTGACTTACAGAACATTCTGTCTCATTGCCTTTGCAGAGAAACAACTCCCATTAAAAAATGTTCATAGAATAATTAACTGCCCATTTGACATATGCCATCTACTCAAGTTACCAACTTGGCACAAAATGGATTTCATAAATTCTATTATATAAGTGGATTCTGTTTAACTTTGTCCCTTGGTCTGGGTATTTGTTTTCTAAAATTCTGTTCATAATGATGAGAATAAGACAAAGTGAGTGTATCAGTTACAATAGATTAAAAATACAATGGGCTTCCCTTGTAACTCAATGATAAAAACCCCACCTGCCAATGCAGGAGATGCAGGTTTGATCTCTGGGTTGAGAACAGAATCCCCTGAAGAAGAAAATAGCAATCCACTCCAGTATTCTTGCCTGGAAAATTCCATGGACAGAGAATCCTGATGGGCTACAGTCCATGGGGTCACAAAGAGTGGACATGACTTAGTACTAAACAATAATAATACATCTCAAAATCACCAAATCAGGAGTGCTATCATATTTAAGTAAAGATACAGTAATACATCCTCAATATAGGATAAAACTATGGCATTAGTTTTGTGAAAAAAGTCACTGAACGTTTGTTAGCTTTTAAAAAAATGTGAATGATGTCTGAGTATGTTGGAGGAAAATATATATCACAGGAAAGCATTCCCCTGAGAGGAAGGTGCTTGATTACTTTAAAAAAAAATACAGTTTATATTTTATTAATAGAATTTTCTTTCTTTTAGGAACTCAATAAATCAAGAACCAACACACAACCCTCCATGATACAACCAACACAACTACCAGGTTCCTCCATCCATGGGATTTGCCAGGCAGGAGTACTGGAGTGGGTTGCCATTGTGGCCACAAATTGCTGAGGTCACTCCGCCATCTGTTCATGGTGAAAGTTTGCTGTTCCCTGTGATTGAGATGCAACAGGAATCTTTTACAAGCAAAAGGCCATACTGCAAAGGCTACAACATGCCTGATCAAATTTCTATACCTGAGGAGGGGTGCTAGAAAACACAGCTTTTGATCTGGTAGCATGTTGATAAAACAATCCAATCATACAAAACACTAAAAATCATAGGACATGTCTTTGGCAGAGGCTGAAAATGTCATAAGGATGATCTCAATTTAGAAACTCATAGAGGTCAATTTTTTCAAATGATAAAATTTAGGCTCATCAACACACACAAAAATAATCTATCGTACTTTATAAACATTGCTCATAGTACCAGATATACTTTAAAAGAACAATTATTCTTCCTAACAACAGGAATAGACAATGTCTTCAATTGACTCCAAATTACACAAGGAAAACAAGTGTCTTGGGGTAAATTCACTTCTCTAATCTCATATACATGAATAGATTACAATGAGAGTCACTATAATGATCATACCATGACATGTACTTACAAATACTTAACTATTAATATAAACTGCTTCCCAAATTGAAGAAGGAGATTTAGGAAATCATAAATGAAGAAAAAGGTGCAGAAAAGAAAACACATATATAGAAAAGCAGGAAGGAAGCAGGGATCCTAGATCCAAATTCTGTTCTATTAATGCAATGTTATTAATAGAAGCTCTTCAGTTTCTAGTTACTGCTGAATCTTAGGTCATCTATGTTACATCTTATTCTTAGACTCGATACATTACATCACCTACAGAGAAGCAGCAAGGATAATGCTTTACAATCCTCCTATGCTTTCAAACTGAAATTAAGTTGTGAACACATTTAAAAGGTACTGCTGACTTAGCTTTTAGGACTACTGAAATCAGAATCTATCACGCCACTGGCATTGGAATTTGGCTTCCAGTTGCTTTAGTGTCTTGGCATTTTAGCTGAGAACTAGGTTCTTAATTCCTTAAAGGAATGAATGATATTGATTGTCTTTTCCTAGAATAACTCTTCTAATAGTGTACATAAAATAAGGTTTCAGGAAAGGTTTGCTTGTTGATTTACTGAAAAAGAAAACTTATGTTCATATAGATGAAGTATGTTGGGTTGTGAAGAAAAATAGAATACTTAAGTTGAGACTTAGAATTATTGTTGTTGCTGTTCAGTTGCTAAGTCAATCCGACTCTTTGCAACCTCATGGACTGTAGCATGCCAGGCTCATCTATCCTCCACTATCTTCTATAGTTTGATAAAATTCATGTCCACTGAGTCAGTGATGCCATCTAACTATCTTATTCTCTACTGTCCCCTTCTCCTTCTGCCTTGAGTCTTTCCAAGCATCAGGATCTTTTCCAATGAGTTGACACTCCACATCAGGTAGCCAAAGTATCAGAGCTTCAGCTTCAGCATCAGTCCTTACAATGAACATTCAGGGTTGATTTCCTTTAGAGTTGACTGGTTTGATCTCCTTGAAGTCCAAGGGATTCTTAAGAGTCTTGTCCAGCACTACAGCTTCAAAGCATCAATTATTTGGTGCTCAGTCTTCTTTATGGTCCAAATTTCACATTCATACATGATCAATGGAAATACCATAGCTAAGTGTTATAGGAAACACTAGAACTTGTCCAGTCCCAGATATTGACCTACATCTTGAACTCGACTGGAAGAGCTTCCATGCCCTCTTTTCTAAGTATGGCCCTTCCAATCCAGATCACACTCAATGACTCAGGTAGGAGTGACAGTTTCCTCTTACTTCCCTTTCCTTCTTTTCTCTTTCACCACCTTACCTGTCTTTTCTTTTGTACTTTGTTTCAATCAAAACATTAAGGTTTCTTACCTCTCCCACTTGATTATATTTTCTTAAAAGATGCAAATGATTGCTTACATTTCATTTTCACATGGGGTTATATAGAGATAACAATAATAATAATTATTATTATCATATACATACACACACCTATATATATGTATGTATGTATATGTATATATGAACAGATATTTAAAGTCGACTTAACTATCTCTATGTGTGAA
>SJYC01128527.1:0-12207 GCA_006408675.1 Madoqua kirkii | reverse complement strand
CAGCCTTGACGTACTCCTTTCTTGATTTGGAACCAGTCTGTTGTTCCATGTTCAGTTCTGACTGTTGCTTCTTGACCTGCACACAGATTTCTCAGGAGATAGGTCAGGTGGTCTGGTATTTCCATCTCTTTAAGATTTTTCCACAGTTTGTTGTGATCCACACAGCATTCTTGCTCAACATTTCCTAAATTGTTTTCCACAAACCACTATTAGTTCTGCTGACTTATAAAATATTCATAAAAAAGAAAAGAAAGTCCTTCATTGTGTTAAGTTTGAGTAACACCTAGTTTACTCCTTAGAAATTCATAATAACATATCAGCATATAAAAAGTCAGGAAAAGAGCTATAGTAAATAAACCAACTTACTTCAAGTAACAAAACAAGATAAGTTAATTGGGTAGTCTTGAACCTACTACAAATACTATATAAATTATTCTTACTGTATAAATTATTCTTTTATAAAGTGTTTGCATGTGTATCCAAACTTAACTAAAAGGAAGTAAAGAGAAATCCCCGGGTTCCAGGAACCAAAAGGGAAGTTAATCCCTGACCTAAAAGCTATGGTAATTCACAAGTGTTCTGGTACATTAACTATTAATAGAAAGGGAAGTCATTTGTGAGAAATTGTAACTCATTATGCACCATGCTGGTGTATGGATCCAAAATTTTATCATATAAAAATTTCAAGCAGATAAAAGAATATAACAAATTTGGGGGTGTTGAAACCTCTAGATTAACAGTGGAAAAACTGCATTAAGTTGATACACACTGAGTGTACATAGGATTATACAGCAAAATCAACATCCATTCAAGAGAGTCCACATGGAATGGACAAATCTCTAGAAAAATGTACCCCCTGAAAAGTGAAAGTCACTCAATTATGTCCTACTCTGTGACCCATGGACTATATAGTCAATGGAATTCTAAACCTCTAGATTAACAGTGGAAAAACTGCATTAAGTTGATACACACTGAGTGTACATAGGATTATACAGCAAAATCAACATCCATTCAAGAGAGTCCACATGGAATGGACAAATCTCTAGAAAAATGTACCCCCTGAAAAGTGAAAGTCACTCAATTATGTCCTACTCTGTGACCCATGGACTATATAGTCAATGGAATTCTCCAGGCCTGAATACTGAGCGGGTAGCCTTCCCTTCTCCAGGGGATCTTTTCAACCCAGTGATCAAACTCAGGTCTCCTGCATTGCAGGCAGATTCTTTACCAGCTGAGCCACAAGGGAAGCCCACCACCTGAAAGAATCAGCCAATGAAAATAGAAGAATTAGCTCTCCAAGAAATACAGAAAATAGAAGTGCTATAAGTAACATAACAGACTGTAAAGTTAAAAATGACCAAAGACATAGCGTAATGAAAACATGAGGTGGGGAAGGAAATTTCTACCAAAGCCAAGAAAGAATTTCTGTATAGTCCGTGAACTTAAAATTCAAATGTAGCTGAAGTGAGAACTGATGACTAAGAGATAAATATTAATGCCTAGAATGTAGTATAAAGAGAGTCTTTTTCCTTTTTAATTAAAGAGGATACATTTGCATGGTCTAACATAAATGCAGAATTTCCAGAGAGAGTAAAGATAAGGAATACGTAAGGATAATGACAGAAGTTTCCAGAATTGAAGAGACAAGTGTGTTCCGATTAAAAAGCTAAATTAATCCCAAACAAACCAAATGCAGAAATGAAAAAGATTACAAAAAATGATTACTTGGTAGACTTCTAAACCAGCAATAAGTACATACTTGAAGACAGGGAAGCATATCTTCATAGTACACGTGACTTATCAACCTAGATTTCTATACCCAACTAAATTATCTTTTGATAGAAATAAAGATAACTGACAAGTAAAATGATGAAAGATTATCACTAGCTAGTTCTCAGTGAATGAACTGTGGGATTAATACAGGCAGTGTGTGAAGCCAAGGGTAAGTAGAGCATTTGACAACAGTCTTAGGTTTAGATAAGCATTGATTTTTAAAACCTTTAATTAAAATGTTGACATTTTGGAATGAGATGGTTAAAAATAAGTAAAATGTTCCTTGATATCACAGAAAATAGAAGAGAGAGTTTGGATATCCTCCATTGTTCTAGAGGAAATGGAGAGTTTCATTTTAGATCTTAAGTCACATGTACATGTTAAATTTTGAATATCGCTGCATAAAAACAGAGATTTAACTTCCATACACGTTCGTGAGTCATACCATTATGACTACTTTTAAAATTATCTTGGCTCTGTTTACTTTGATCTTGCATCCTTTAAAATGGAGGTATGCAAATTTTTTCTTAACCAGACTGTAACTGTTCTAGGTTTGTGGATGTTAAGTCTGTCATAGCTACTGATCTCTGCCATTGCAGTATAGAAACAGCCATAACCAACATGTAAACAAATGGTGTGACAGTGTTCCAGTAAAAATTATTTACAAAAACAGCTGCCTGCACTGTAGTTTGTATACCTCTGCTTTAGCAAGAATTCCTTGCAAATTGAAACATGTACGTGTTCTTTTCAGTCGAGATTGAGAATAAACAGTATAGAAAATAGAGCCAAATCTTCTATGGCTAACCCCTTACGTGTATCTAAAATTTGATAGTGATATTTAGCCTCTATTTTGTTATGAAGAAAAATGTTGTTTTGATCAGGATCTGCGATTGGTTTTAGCTATTTTGTTTGACATGTTCCTATGCTAAATATTATCTGTAAATATAAAAACGATAGTATTGGTAACCAGTTTTGAGTATTTTTTATTATAACTTTCACCAACCAAAATGATTTATAACTTGTGGCAGTTAGTCATTCAGAGGAAAGTGAAGTCAATTTAAACTTACCTCTTAGGTAATTTCAGGCATTTTTTTTTTCTTTGATATTAGGTTACAGTAACAGATCCTGACTTGATAGAAAAATCCAACTTGAATAGACAGTTCCTATTTCGTCCTCATCACATACAGGTGTGTTGTTATACTGATTCAAATTTAAATCCTCTATTGTGTTAAACAGAAAAATAGAAAATGGTGCTTGAACAAGCATAGTATCTTTATTTTATTAGAATCTCTCAAATTATCAAATAATGGGAATGACAATACCTCTGAGCTCATTTTCTGCAGAACTTATATTTCTGATATTTTGCTGAATGTGTTCTAAACTTTTTGTAGGCATCATAATGTGTGAATTATTAATTCTAATATGCAGTATTGGGATTTAGCATGACCACAATTAATATAATTTTCACAGAGTAAAAATGAAAACCAGTCTCATTACATTATTCTTCATATGTAAATTGTATATGTTTGATCATGGTCTATTTTTCCTGTTAACATTTATTTCCTCTGTTTTTATATATTGTTTAGAAGCCTAAAAGCTATACTGCTGCTGATGCAATCCTGAAAATAAATCCTCAATTAAAGATAGATGCACATTTGAACAAAGTATGTTCAGCCACTGAGGCAATTTACAATGATGAGTTCTATACTAAGCAGGATATAATTATTACAGCATTAGATAATGTGGAAGCCAGGAGATATGTAGACAGGTATGTTCTTAAAATTCAGGTTCATAGAAATTGTCTTTGTTTTGTTTTTACTTCATTTTTTATACCTATTTATTGAACAATTACTGAATTTTCTGATTATTCTTTACATCCCTATTATAGTTCTTGAACCCAGAACTTCTGATGATTTCCACTATAGATAGGGTAAAATTTTAAATCTTTAAAGTGACCTAAAATTTTTTCATAGAGTATCTGCCACCTGTCCATGACTCAAGCTTAAAATTTGCTATTTTTCCCTGGCTCTCCTTATTCTAGCTACACTTTCTTTCTTTCTGTTCTTAACAGGGGAACACCTAACACATTTCACCTCAGGGACTTGCACATACTTTCCTTCAATCTCAAGAAATTGTGTTTATATTCTAAAAGTCAACCCCAAATCTACCTACTTATTCTTCACATCCTTTAGTTTTTTTCCTTCATCCTTTAAGTTTCAACCTGAATGTCTTTATTGAAAAAGACTTTCTTTAACCCCAAAATTCTAAATTAGATCCTTTTCTGATAATCTTTCATAATACTGTTTTCTTCCTTCATAGCACTTATTTTTATTGACATGCATATTCATTTAATGTTTGTCTCCTCACTAAATCATTTATTCAGTTTTATTTACTTTCCCATCACTCTGTCTTCAGTGCTGAACACATGATGTCATTCAGTAAATATTTTTTAAATAAGTAGATGAATAAATGACTGTGATATACATACCTTATATAATCTTTTTTACATGTTTATATGACTCTTTAATGTTAGAGTGCTAGAACAGATTTATTAGCAGGAATATTTACCAGTTGAGAGTATAATGGAAAGTTTATAATCTTGGCCAGCAAAAAAACAAAAAGAAACTTTAAGAAATGAAAGTATATAGAATATAGATATTTTGCATGTAACTCTTTAGAAAGAAGGTTTGGGATAAAGAAAATGTTGAAAAGATATAGTAAGATAGGTTTGTGCTCAGTCCCTTCAGTTGAGTCCCAACTCTTTGTGATGCTACAGACTGTAGCCTGCCAGGCTCCTCTGTCCATGGGATTTTCCAGGCAGGAATACTGGAGTGGATTACCATGCCCTTCTCTAGGGGGTCTTCCCGACCCAGGGAAAGAACCTGTGGTTCCTGCATTGCAGGCAGATCTTTACCACTGAGCCACCAGGGCAGCCTATAGTAAGGTAGATATATACAGAGAGAGTTTTATACATATATATATATATATATATATATATGTATGTATATATAGTTATAAAGAGAGAGAGTCAGAAAATACAGAAAATAACCAAAGAAGAAATAGAAAGCAAGAGAAGAAAGAGTAATACATTAATTAAGAGTTAACCCAGAAGGAAAAAAGCCCACAATTTTGTAGGCGTTTAAGAACAAGATAAATATAGTATATCTTATTCTAAAACAACTCAATTTTGGTAATGGAAGTTGGAGGCAAAGTTGCTACATTGAGCAAGAAAGTTTATGGGAGGAAGGGGTGGAAATAATAAATGGGTTTTTGGTAGTAATTTATCTGTTTCCTAAAATATTATCAAGAAGTGATCAACATGTGTAATGGTCAGTAAACATTGGTAGAATGTCCTCTGCTTGACGTTGTTATTGCTAACTTCTGTGTTTGTTACCTATCTTCTTTTTGCTCAGCCGATGCTTAGCAAATCTACGGCCCCTCTTAGATTCTGGAACGATGGGCACTAAGGGACACACTGAAGTTATTGTACCTCATTTAACTGAATCCTATAATAGTCATGTAAGTGAACCAGTTTTTTTAAGTAACGTTTCTTTTTTATATCTTATCATTTTTCTATCTCATGATTTGTTTCTCTTAATCAGTCAGCACATTTGGTTAAGCATCCTTAATCTGTTTTGATTTTGATCTGCCAATGATGTTTGTGCATATATGTGTAGACATTTTTTTTAATGTAGTTAAACTTACTTTCTTGTTGTTGTTTTATTTGCCACGTCATGTCTGACTCTGTTACTTACCCCATGGACTGTAGCCCACCAGGCTCCTCTGTCCAGGCGAGAATACTGGAGTGAGTTGCCATTTCCTACTACAGGTGATCTTCCCGGCCCAGGGATTGAACCTGTGCCTCCTGCATTGGGAGATGGGTTCTTTACAACCAAACCCCCTGGAATCCCTAAATGTATTTTTTTAATCATCAGAATTTTGTTTCTGGTCTTTCTGGAATATTATTCTTATGAGTTTACTGTCTCTTATTGCTGCTTGATTAGTTTCCTAATAACCTTAGTGACCCACCCAAAATCTTACTGAAGACTCAGTTTTCCATATGAGGAACCAAGTCATTTATATCTATGTATTTTATATAAATGATATAGATGTAACTTTTTTTAAACCTCTACAAGTGATATTGAGATACGACTAAATTTAAAAATCACTAATCTGTGAAATAATTATAGGCTTTAAAAAGAATTTTTAAAAGGTAAGCCCTATTTGTAAAATTGAAAGAATATTATTTTATAAGCATAAACATTCCCTTTATTTAATGTATATATATGGTTTAGTAACATTTTTAAATATTAGTAAAATTTTTAAATATTAATATAATTTGTTTCCCCCTCTACTCATGAAATCAGAAGTTTATATAATAAAGACATGATAAGAGACAAAGTTGATAAGTTTGTTTTGAAGTAAATAAAGAAATTCATGATATGCTGGGGTCATTCTGGAGGATTTTCGAAATAGGGGATGTTGCAAATTTCTGAAAGTCCTGATTCTCTCATACTGCCACATCTTTCCCAAACCTTCTCCTATTTATTTATAGACTGTGCCTTCATATTGAGGAAAACTAGAATTAAATGTTCCTTCTGACTTTCCTCTTGGCTTATAAAATATTTCTTGGTATTTTATAGATCAACAAAGTAAAATACAATAAACATTCCCTTTATTTAATGGATATATATGGTTTAGTAACATTTTTAAATATTAGTAAAATTTTTAAATATTAATATAATTTGTTTCCCCCTCTACTCATGAAATCAGAAGTTTATATAATAAAGACATGATAAGAGACAAAGTTGATAAGTTTGTTTTGAAGTAAATAAAGAAATTCATGATATGCTGGGGTCATTCTGGAGGATTTTCGAAATAGGGGATGTTGCAAATTTCTGAAAGTCCTGATTCTCTCATACTGCCACATCTTTCCCAAACCTTCTCCTATTTATTTATAGACTGTGCCTTCATATTGAGGAAAACTAGAATTAAATGTTCCTTCTGACTTTCCTCTTGGCTTATAAAATATTTCTTGGTATTTTATAGATCAACAAAGTAAAATACAAATCTCTAAGTAAGGACTTCCTTGTTGGTCCAGTGGTTAACAGTACACCTGCCAGGGCAGGGAACATGGGTTTGACCTCTGGTCCGGGAAGGTTCTGCATGCCGTGGGGCAGCAGAGCCTGTGTGCCACAACTCCTGAGCCCGTTCTCTAGAAACCACGAGCCACAGCTACTGAACCTGTACTCTGCTACTGCTGAAGCCTGTGTGCCCTAGAGCCTATGCTGCATAACAAGAGAAGCCTGCACACAGCAGCTAGAGAGTGGGCCCCTCTTGCTACAAGTAGAAAAAGCCTGCACACTGGGCCCAGCACAGCCACGAAATAAAAAATTAAAAAATAATAAGCACAAATCTTTACAATAACAAAAAAAAAATCTCTAAGTAAAAAGAGACAAAGTGAGTTGTTTTAGATTAGGTAAGCCAGTAAGACTAAACGTACAAAAGTACCTGTAATAAATATGGATTTCTTCATTTTCACATGACACAACAAAGACATCTGTCATTTATTTAATACATACTTTCTATAAGAGACCATACCAAGCATCAAGAGCACATGATTCCTGTTTGCACATATTGTTTCTCCCTGGAGAAAGAAACTCATGGTATGCTGAGCACTGTATTAGGAATTCTCTAATTACTTTTCAAATTCAACAATGTTATAAAGTTTTAAATGTCACCTTTATGCTTTGAGAAAAATAATTATATATGGTAGTCTGTTATGGTACTACATGATACCAAGGAGTTTGTTGTTACCTTGCCATATAAACAAGTCTGTTGAGTGTCAAAAGAATCAACGTTTCCTCCTAATGCCTAGGAAAAAGATTTTTTAAAAGTTGAATTTATTTCATTTTTGAATTTGATTTTTTAATGGTCTTGAAACACTCAAGTAAATTTAATCCATTAAAAATTGTCATTGCTGCTAACTGTTGTCATATTTTATAACTTAGCGGGATCCCCCAGAAGAAGAAATACCATTTTGTACCCTAAAATCCTTTCCAGCTGCTGTTGAACACACTATACAATGGGCAAGAGATAAGGTAATAAAGATACTGTATAAGAAATTTTTCTCTGAAGAAAAGATAGTATTTCTATCTTTTAAACAGACTCCTATTTATAATATTTTTTCCCTCTTTTCTGTTATAGTTTGAAAGTTCCTTTTCCTACAAGCCTTCATTGTTTAACAAATTTTGGCAAACATATCCATCTGCAGAAGAAGTCTTACAGGTAAAAATCAATATACTTTATTTTGAAGTATAGTTAATTTACAGTATAGTGTTAATTTCTGCAGTATAGTAAGATGCTTCCATTTTCTATATATACACACACACATTGTTTTTCATCTTCTTTTCCATTATGGCTTATCACAGGTTATTGAATGTAGTTCCCTGTTTTGTACAGTAGGACCTTGTTGTTTATCCATTCCATATATAATAGTTTGTATCTGCTAACGTGAACATTTTGTCATTGTAATCTTACTTTCAAGTTGCCTATAAATCATTTATTTTACGTTCTTAAATAGTTATGCATTATTATTTACATAGCAAGTAAGTATTTGAGGAATCTTGAAGTTAGCAGGTCACAAATAACCCTTTTTTTAGTTTGGTCAAACTGTATGGAATTGCCACTATTTTACCATGTTTGACTCACAGAACAGCAGTTCATATGGTTTAGCCCAATAAGGGTGTGATAATAACGATGAGACAGCTATAAATAATAAAACAAAATTGTTAAGCTCTTTGGAAAAAACTGAGGTAAGTTCTAGTAAAAATTTCAGAAATAGGCTGAGGTTTCAGATTTTATTAGTCTCATGGTGAGAACAGCTTCAAAGCTGCTTTCTCACTTTCCTTCAATTCTGCACTAAAAAGGCCAACTTTTTAGTGTAAAATATTATTCATAGCACTTCTTATAATAAGTACATTTATAGTATTAACTTGCAGCTAGCCAGACATGAGGATGACTCGTGAGATAAGAAACAGTTTGAGAGTTAAAATTTTACATGCGATCTTTACCCATTCCCCCTCCGAAAAAGAAAAGAAAGAGGGAAAGGAGAAAGACAGAGACAGGGAGCTTGATATGAAAATAATAAATTAAGGCACATGAGCTAGCACTTCAAAAGTTGCCTAACAATTCTGGGAAATACATGTGTATGTTTGTGTAATTAATTGGACATATGTTTGTTTTGTTTTTTCCTCATTCTAGAAGATACAAACCGGACACAGTTTAGAAGGCTGTTTTCAAGTGATTAAGTTACTTAGCAGAAGACCTAGAAATTGGTCCCAGTGTGTAGAATTAGCAAGATTAAAGTTTGAAAAATATTTTAACCATAAGGTATGTGTATACTGTAAAACATTTAGAAAAAGTCTAAACTTGACTCATTTAATTATTATAGCATTCATTTAATTGACCTGAAATGTCTACTCTTTCTTTTTGGAACCTTTTCAAAAATGAATAAGTTCACTGAGAACAAGTGATGGACACACAACCGATTTCTTTCTGAATGTTACTGATTCAGTGTGAAAGTGTTAGTCGCTAAGTTGATCCAGCTCTTTGTAATTCCATGGACTGTAGCTTCCAGACTCCTCTGTCCATGGAATTCTCCAGGCAAGAATACTGGAGTGGGTGCTATTCACTTTTCCAGGAGATCTTCTTGACCCAGGAATTAAACCCTAGTCTCCTGCATTGCAGGCAGATTGTTTACCATCTGAGTCACTAGGTAGAATGTGTTTCAAATCCATTCGTTGTCTTGTCAGTTGTGCATTTAAGTAATTCTTGTCTTTCTGTGTACAAAATGGGTTTTAAAATACAGATTCCTTCTAGAGAAGGACTATAGTTAATCAGTCTTAAAAGAAGTTTTTTGTTCAAATTAAAACAAGAGATCGAGAGAATAGAAATTCCATCAGAAATTTGTTGGAATTTTACCTTCTCCATCTAAAGTAACAATCACATTTTGTCTTTTTCCTCATTGTAAAAAGGGGATTATAAATTGTTACCTGACTCATAGTATAGTGGTGAGGATTAAGTGAGTTAATACATGCAAAGTATTTAGCGTAGAACGTGGCCCATAAATAAATGCCCATAAATATTTAGTGAAATGTTAGATGTTATTCTTTCTCCAGTTACATACAGTTCCTGAAATGTGTCCATCACTGTCTTTTATCTCTCCCTCTTTTTAGGCTCTTACCTATTGAAATATAAAATAAGTTCATCTGTTTTAAAGCAGTTTTTTAATTATACTTAACCCTACTTTTCACTTCCTTTTTTTGCTCTGCTTATTGGAAAAGTGGTCTGTACTCAACTCTACCCAATATGTGTCTTCTTTCCCCATGACCATTGGAATTATTCTTACCATGACTATCAGTGACCTCATGTTTCAGAATCTAAAAAACTCTTTTTTTCTTTTGTCTTTATCATCTGTGGGTTTTTAAACTTTTTTTATTATGGAAAAATTCAACCACAGAAATAATGGAGGAAGTAGCATGTAGTGAGTCTCCATGTACTCCTCATATATTCTTCACTCAGGTTTAACAATTACCAACTCATAGACCCCAGGTGACTCAGTGGTAAAGAATCTGCCTACCAATGCAGGAGATCCAGGAGATGTGAGTTCTAGTCCTGGGTTGGGAAGATCCCCTGGAGGAAGAAATGGCAACCCACTCCAGTATTCTTGCCTGGAAAATCACATGAACATAGGAGTTTGGCAGGCTACATACAGTCCATGGTCACAAAGAGTCAGACATGACTGGGCATGCATGCACAGAATCACAGAACTCATAGAAATCCTGTTTCATGTATATCCCACCCAGTATACCCTCCTCCTAGATGGTTTTGAAGCAAATCTCAAGTACCACATCATTTCAAAATAAAAAATGTCAGGTATTTTTACTGGATTTTTTGGTTGGTTTGTTTAAGAATTAGCTCTTCAAAAGGAGCAGTTTGCTGTTTAGTCATGTCTGACTCTTTGCAATCTCGTGGACAGTAGTCCACCAGGCTCTTTGTCCATGGGATTATCCAGACAAGAACACTGGAGTGGATTGCCATTTCCTTCTCCAAAAGGGGCAGAATGAGATGTAAAGTATGCCACCATTTGTGTAAAAGGGATAAATTAATCTGTATCCATGTTTGTCATAGATGCAAAAAAAATATGTGTTGATAAAAAAATAGCTAGAGGTTATTCCAAGTGAGGGTCAAGGTCAGTGACAGGAGAATGGACAGATAATGTATAGGGTGATTGGGAGACTGTATATCTTTTTATGGTTTTTTGTTTTTTTTTTTTACTTCAGTTAATAATGAGTAGTGATTATTTTTAATATAGTTTTCTTCTTTAGGCTCTTCAGCTGCTTCACTGTTTCCCTCTGGACACACGATTAAAAGATGGCAGTAAGTATAGAGAAGAAAGTTTAATGTGGTTTATTATTGACTGCTGAAATTGAAAATAATGTATTTTTTCATTTTGTTAGGTTTGTTTTGGCAGTCACCAAAGAGACCCCCCTCTCCATTAAAATTTGATCTAAATGAACCTTTGTAAGTATATATATACAGTTTTATATATATCCTTCATTGTAAACCTCTTAACTGTTTAGGTTTACATTGCAGGGTAAAAACTTCAAACATTTTAATAATAAAATATTGCATCCATCTTAATCGAAGAATTATCATAGCATTTTGGCCGAGAAAGCAAGCCACAATTCTTCTCTCCCCGCATAGATAAATCTGTTTATTTACATGGTAAATAGATTCATTTTTTTAATCTTTTCTAAAGTACAACCAAAGTGTCATCTCTTTGACTTTATTCATAGAAAATGTAAAATGAAAACAAATGTTCTCCTATTTAATAAACTCAGTATATAAGAAACTTTGATTATATGGGGGAGAATGATTATTACTAAATAACTCCCTAAATATTCTCAGATTAATTTTCAAAGGAGTTGATCTTTGAGTAAATACCTGTATATCCTATCTGTATTAGATACACATTTATAAACACACACACTCACTTTTATGTACACATTTTAATTAAGCACTTAGCTTAATTAAGCACTTTCAACAAGTAGCTCTGTGCTTTGTTTTTTCCCCTGGAGCTTATTCTAGTCACCTTATCCTGCTGCTGCTTCTGTAAAACTTGACTTCTTTGTTTTTAAACACTCATTTGCTTAGTTTGATCTTATTATATACCTTTTAAAACCAAATTTGCAATATTTTCTTATAAATTAAAATGAATTCTCTTTCAATACTTTAATTTTCTACTTCTGGCCACTTCTCTCCCCAGAGTAGTCTTGATCACTACCTGAATAATAGTCCTTCTGAAAATAAACATCAAATGTTTTCTTTTTTATAGCTTTGGCAATGCCTTGGTCCAGACTAGAATTTCAT
>SJYC01128526.1:0-48479 GCA_006408675.1 Madoqua kirkii | reverse complement strand
TACTTTGGCCACCTGATGCGAAGAACTGACTGATTGGAAAAGACCCTGATGCTGGGAAAGATTGAAGGCAGGAGGAGAAGGGGACGACAGAGGTTGAGATAGTTGGATGGCGTAGGCCTCAGGGAGCCCAGCATGCTGCAGTCATGGGATCATAAAGAGTTGGACATGATAGAGCAACTGAACTGAACTGATCTGAACTTCTCTGACCTTGTGTTTAATAAGTAATTTCTTAAAGATAAATTACTTTTATGTGCTGTCCTAAGAAGGAACACATGTTCTTTGAGATAAAACTTCATGTCAGCATTCAATAAATATTTTACATGCCCATATTATATGATTTGTGGATTTCTTCAATTTCTTTGAGACACAAAAGAACTTTGCACTAGTTAAGAGATACATAATTTGTTTTGAAGTTGATTTTTCAGAATTGCAAGCTATTGATTAATATTAACTATATTTTAGTGTGGAATTTTAAAAGAAATTTGTATGAACTCAGATCTTATAAAGTATTCAGTAAGTATTTTTAACTTAGGCAGGTTTATTTTAGAAATATTGAGATTCTCTCAGATAAAGACTCATGTTCTCATAGAGTTTCTGTCAGTGTGAGGCAGTAGATAATAAATAATGTAAATAATATTATTTACCACTATAAGGTATAAAATACTTTGGACCATAATGGTTAATAATCTAATTAAACTAGATAGACTGTTTCCTCTTTATGACTTGTTTGATAAAAGCAGATATGTTAATTAAGCTTATATGTAAGAGGTGATATCGTTAATGAATACATATACATATATTTAAAGGTTGTTCAAACAGATGAAACTGCAAGGAAACCGGACCATGTTCCTGTGAGCAGTGAAGATGAGAGGAATGCTATTTTCCAACTAGAAAAGGCTATTTCATCTAATGAAGCTACCACAAGTAAGGGGACATCCTTATAAAATTATTTTGAGCTAAAAATATTTTATTTTCACTAAGCCCTACACTCAGAAGGTTTTGAAATTAAATCAGTAATAATGATATTACTTGATTTCATGATCATATGAAAGTCACTGTTCATCTTGAACCGTAATTCAATTCACCAGTTTTCTCCACCACTTCCTTATCCTTAAAGGCTGATATGTAAGTCTGCTTTGTTTTTGTTGTTCTATTCTTAAAATCCTTGAGATTCTGTTATGTTATTGCTTTATAACTTACCGCTAGCGTAATGAATGAAAAATGGAGTCCTTGTGGAGACTAACCCTGTGTGTGTGCATGCGTGCTTAGTTGCTCAGTCATGTCCAACTCTTCGCAGTTCCGTAGACTGCAGCCCACCATGCTCCTCTGTCCATGGGGATTCTCCAGGCGAGAATACTGGAGTGGGTTGCCACGCCCTCCTGCAAGGGATGTCCTAACCCAGGGATCGGACCCAGCTCTCCTGCAATGGAGGCAGATGCTTTACCAGCTGAGATACCAGAGAAACCGGACTAAACCTGAGACCTAGTTAAATCACTTGAGGATAAAAAAATTGTAGACAGATTTCTTCTTGGCTTCCATAAATACACACAAGTAATATAAATCTGACCTTTGTACACCCTTACTAAATGATCTTTAATATAGAGAACTGAATTTTAATTACTGAAAAACAGATCTGTACTAGCTTATGTTTTGAGACCTCCTCAGCATCCTTTAACTACATAAATCAGCAGTTTCCAAACTTTTGGGATTTTACATAAAGACCAGTAAAATTCAAGAAAAAAGCCTAGATTAGCCAGCTATTTAGGGCATCCCTGATGGGCTCAAGACAGTAAAGTCATCTCCCTGCAATGTAGGAGACCCAGTTCAATCCCTGTGTTGGGAAGTTCCCTGGAGAAGAGAATGGCAACCCACTTCAGTGTTCCTGTCTGAAGAATCCTATGGACAGAGTCTGCGAGCTACAGTTCATGGGGCTGCAAAGAGTTGAACACAACCGTGTGATTTACAGCCAACTATTTATTTTGCAAGTAAACAGTTGATAGCCTAAGTTAATAATTAGAATTCTAGAAAATTTCTATTACCATTTCTTACTTTTTATTTCATCACAGATCAAGCTATACCTGTCTGCAGAATGATTTGGGGAACCACAAATTAATCTTAAAAATTTCTCCCAAAATACTTGTTTTTATTTGACCAGTTGACTCTATTCTTATTTATCAGAGATAAAATATTTCAGAGTATTACTTAGGGAATTGGTTTTTGAACAGTACCCAGTGTTGACTTTTTTATTGTAAACTGCTTAATAGTAAATGTACATGGCTTTTTTTTTTTCACTTTATTTATTTTTTTGGAGGCTAATTACTATACAATATTGTATTGGTTTCATCGTACATTGACATGAATCCGCCTCAACTTTATTTTTATATTTTTTAGAAAAGTTTTTTAATATCAAAATTTCTCTAATTTAGTGGTATTAAAGCCATCATTTCCATGTCCTTCAATAATTTAAGTTCTCTGACTTTTCTTTTTTGGTTTTTTCAGTTACTTACAAAGGTAAACAAAACACAGAAAAGATTCTTCAACAGTAGTGAGCCCACATTGCTTTTTACTTAGTAAAGCCTTTATTACTTACTAGCAAACTTTGTTTTTCTGATTATCATAAGGTGACCTTCAGATGGCAGTGCTTTCATTTGAAAAAGATGATGATCATAATGGACACATAGATTTCATCACAGCTGCATCAAATCTTCGTGCCAAAATGTATAGTATAGAACCTGCTGACCGTTTGAAAACAAAGCGCATAGCAGGTAGAATTATACCTGCTATAGCAACATCTACTGCTGCAGTTTCTGGCTTGGTGAGATTATTCTTCTGTGAAAATGTTGCTATATCATTGCTTCTTTCCTGTCTTCCCTGTTATACCACTCGGAGATCTTAGAGAAGGAAGGATACTTATTGACCTTATAATTTAAAATTGTAAGGTATTTCTGAAAATACAGTAATCTTGTATTTTGAACTTTTACAGATAATGCAAACATTTTAAAATAAGCTCCATTGAGTTAGAGTATAATATTTCTTATAAGCAGTAATCCTCTTAATCATCTTTGTATCCTTCATACAATTCATGTGCTTTATTTTTCTTGACTAAAATGAACTATCCTAGACTTTGCACTTTGATAATATTAGATTTTAGTTCTTTGCCTTAAAAAAATGCTGTTCTCAATAGTGATTTGGATTTCTTTCAATTTAGTCTTTCCTTAACAACTCCTTAACAATTTAGAATCTCTAGGACCACGCTAGTTATCATACTATACTGTAGTGTTACTCATAGAAGCTATGTAGTTATTGTTCCTATTATTAAATGATTTCAGACAGCTGTATTTCTTGAGTGCTGGTGTCTGCTTTCAAAGTAGGAAGACATGGTCAGATTAAATAGACTTACAGAAATCTTTATTGCTCTAGTCTAATAACTACTTTTATACTCTACACAGAATTGCTTGAGAAGAATTCAGGAAAATTATATAAGTGCAATTAAAGCCATATTTATATAATCAGTCACCTTCTTTTACCTAGGTTGCATTGGAGATGATCAAAGTAGCTGGTGACTATCCATTTGAAGCTTACAAAAATTGTTTTCTTAACTTAGCCATTCCAATCATAGTGTTTACAGAGACATCTGAAGTAAGAAAAACTGAAATCAGGTATGCATGAAGGTCTGCTTCTCTTGCATAATGGGAATGAAATAGATTTTTTTTTACTTTTTAAAAGGGAAAAATAATAGCTTTATCTCTCCTTTCCTCTCTACATATACGTATCTTCTCTGTCACTTTAAGACAAAGTCATAACCCCATCTTCATGTAGCATTTTTTTCCTTTTCTTTGTTTAATTATGTAATTTACTTGCAACATTAATTTACTTTCAGGTGTACAACACAAGGATTCGACACCTGTATATGTTGTGAAATGATTACCACAATAAGTTCAGTCACCATCCATTATCAAACATAGTTATAGAATTTTTCTTATGATGAGAAAGAACATTCAGGATTTACTCACCCAGCAATTTTCAAATATGCAATATAATATTACTTATTAACTATAGTCACTGTGCTGCACATTATATATATCCATGACTTACCTTACAACCAGAAGTTTGTACCTTTTGATTCCCTTTATCCATTTCATTCACCCTCACCACTTGTCTGTTTCTGTGAACTTGTCGGTTTCTTGTTTTTTTCTAGTTAGTTGATTGAGTTTTGGGGGGAAGAGAGATGGTCTGTTTGTTTTGAATTCCACATATACATAGGGTGATAAGATATCCGTCTTTCTCTGTCAGACTTATTTAGTATAATGTCTTCAAGGTCCATCTCTGTGGTTGCAAATGGCAGGATTTCATCCTTTTTATGGCTGAATAATACTTCACTATATATGACACCACAATTTTTTATCCATTCCTCCAAAATGGACACTTAGATTGATTCCACGTCTTGGCTATTATGTAAACAATGCTTCAGTGAACATAGGAGTACAGCTACCTTTTCAAATTAGTGTTGGCATCTCATTTGGATAAATACCCAGAGTAGATTTGCTAAATCATATGATATTTTGATTTTGTTTTTGAAGAACCTAAATACTGCATTCTATAGTGGCTATATCATTTCACATTCCCTCTAGAAATGTACAAGAGATTGAATTGCCTCACATCCTTGCCAGCATTTACCTTTTGGTTTTTTGATGATAACCATCCTAACAGGTGTGTGATGATCCCTCCATGTGGCTTTGATTTGTATTTCTCTGATAGTAATAATGAGCGTCTTTTTATCTGCCTATTGGCCATCTGTATGTTTGCTCTGGAAAACTGTTCAGAACATTTGCCCATTTTGTTATTGGATTGTATGCATTTTGTTTTTTTGCTGTTGTCTGAGTTTGCTGTATATTTTGTGTATTAAATCCTTATCAGATATATGATTTGCAAATATTTTCTCCCATTTAGTAGGTTGCCTTTTCATTTTGTTGATTTTTTTTTCTATGTGGATTTTGAGTTTGATACAGTCCTGCTTGTTTATTTTTTATTTTGTTGCCTTTAGCTATCAAATCTAAAAAATCATCACCAAAATCTAGTGTCAAGGAGCTTACCACCTAAGGTTTATTCTAAGAATTTTATGGTTTTAGGTCTTAATTCAGGTGTTCGATTCATTCTGATAATCAGTAATTTTTGTGTATGGTGGAAGATAGGAGTCCAGTTTCATTCTTATGCATCTGGCATGAAGCATTGCTGACTAAACTAGCCATAGTATAGTCAGCACACTATTAATCTGCCACACTATTCAGCGTTGCACTTTCTTATGGTTTCATCTACATTTGCCTAACTTGGATGAATTAGAAGCCACCCTTGTGTCTGACTAATGGATAATGAGAATAAGCATCTAGTTCCAAAAGCTGTATGACAAAGCAGAGCAATTGCCTGGGACTTTCTTTTTTTTACAGTTTAAACTGGTAAGAGCAAAAAATTTTTAAGTTACCATCTTGGCAAGAGTGTGAGAAGCTTTACTCTCACACATTATTGATGAGAATATAAAATAATATAACCCATATTAAAAATATACAGCACTACATTTCAAGCTTGCATAAATGGTTTCACTCATTTCAAATGATACATGTATAGGATGTTCATTCTGGCATTGTTTATGATAGCCAAAGATTAGAACAACCCAAGCGTCCAATGATAGGAGACTGAAACATCCACACAGTAATGGATGTTCACTCAGGCAGCTATTGAGAAACCGAACTCTCTTGCTAAGACATACTGGTTTATAATGAGACATTGGAAAGATAACAAGGTACTGATAAAAATGGTTACCTATGTAGTGTACTGGGGAAGTAAGATTTTGGAATATTTTAAGTTATATTTTCCTTTTTTTTACTCACACATTAATATCTAGTTAAATCACAAATAGTGGATTTCTGGGGGTTTTTTATTATTACTCAAGGGAAGAAAATGTAAATGTTTTTGTTCTGAATATTTTTCTACAACAGAAATGGAATATCATTTACAATTTGGGACAGATGGACTATACATGGAAAAGAAGATTTCACCCTCTTGGATTTCATAAATGCAGTCAAAGTGAGACAGTTATTCATTAGTTGCTTTGAATCTGTTAGTTTTTACACATGATCTCATTGGCGTTCATTCATGTCTGACTTTTAAAGGTTTTTATAAATATTATTTATTAGAAATTTGCTCTCTTTTTATTGGTTGTAAAACATTGTCACATACCATTTTCTATTTGGATGGAGCTTTGATTGTTTCTCTTTTCGGTATTCATTTTTAGGAGAAGTATGGAATTGAGCCAACAATGGTGGTACAGGGAGTCAAAATGCTGTATGTTCCTATAATGCCTGGTCATGCAAAAAGACTGAAGTTAACGTAAGTATCAAACATTGTATGCAAGAGATTCTCAGAAATTGAAATATAATTTGGGTGTACACTAGAAAATTAAGTATAGAGATTATTGAAGTTCAGATAAAAATACATGATTTACTCTTATTTAATGGCAGAAATACAGTGAACGTACCAAGCTCTATAGGCTACCATCCAAGTGAGATTTATAGGATTACAATATCTTGTGAATTTATTATAGTTCTGAGTCAGCTCTGAAACTAATGGGTTTAGAAACTTGATCTGATCAATATACTAAGTAAAAGCAGATCCACCTCTTATGTGTAAGCACTGAGGATTAGGCTGGTGAGACTGAAGTATTAAAAAAAAGCCAATTGTTATTGTCATTCACTTATTCAACACATATTTTTGAAGAGTGCCTGCTATATCCCAGATACTTTTGTGAGCATTAGGGATACAGCAGTGAGTGAAGCAAAGTCCCTACCCTTCTTGAGGAAGGACATGAATATCAGATGGTTGTAAGTGCTATAGAAAAATAAAGCAGAATAAAGGTGTGTTAAATTACTACAGTATATTGGTATGTTGGATAATCTTGATAATCCCTCTGCCTGTCATATTTTGATTTGATAAACTGACATTTGAGCAGAGATAAAAAGGAAGAGAGGGAGCAAAATCAGCCAGTCTTTACAGTGGTCTGCAACACCCTAAAGTATCTGGTTCCCACTTACTCCTCTGAGTTCCTTTCATACTTCTCTGTCCTGCTCACAATATTCCAGTTATAATGAACTCCTTACTTTTCATTGAACATTCCATTCTCCAGCATAAGACCTTTGCTCTAGTTTTTTTCTGTGCTTACAACTCTTTCTGAGATGGCCATCTGACTAACTCTCACCTCTGGTCTTTGCACTTCCTAAAGGGGCTCCTCTGAATCCCATCTAATACTATATCCTGTCCACTCTCCCAGCCTAGCACACCTAATCCTCTTTATTCTGCTCTACTTGTTCCCTTTCTCCTAACATTTGTCACTAATAGTCACTATATTATCATCTCCCCCCACTAATAATATAGCTTCATTCACAAGAGCAGGAATCTGTATTTCCCATCTATATATTCATTTTTTAAAAGCATTGCTTACATTTTGGGGTTTTTTTGCTATGAGGGTTTTTTTGGGGGGGTGATATTTTTTAATAAATAATCTATATTCTTTATTATTACCAACAGAGGTAAAAATTGTTAGGTAAATCTTCAGTTCCTTAATTATACGAAAGCAGATGAATTACTACATTTAAAAGTAAATTTAAACAAGATTAGATTCCTTGAATCACTCTTTCATTTTACAGACTTTACCAAATTATTTGTCCTTGTTTATTTTTCTTAGAATGCATAAACTTGTGAAACCTTCTGCTGAAAAGAAATATGTGGATCTTACTGTGTCATTTGCTCCAGATGCTGATGGAGATGAAGATTTACCTGGACCTCCAGTAAGATACTACTTTAGTCATGACACTGATGAACAGAAGTTGTCTTAAATTTAAGACTACTTGATTTTGGAAAGAATGCACTTAATTCAGGAACAAAAAGTCAGCTCAAATGCTACGGATTTCTCTTTGATAAAGCCTTAATTTAAGGGAACCATCAGTAAAAAAAGAAAATACAGTGAAGAATTGTAAAGGATTTTGAAGCATAGTATATACACTCGTATTGTGCTTCATATGTGGATGTGATCACAAGCAACTTTGAACTGGAATGCCATTTTATAATGCTTACCAAAAAATTGTGTATTAACTTCTTTGGATGAAACGAAGGAAAAATTACATATCCAAGACTAGAAGAGATAAAATATGAAATTGAAAGTTACAAATGTAATTATCCAAAATGTTTAATCTCATTTTATAAATTGTTGTTGTTGTTGTTTAGTATTTGAGGCCCATTTTTCTCTTCAAATAGTACCTCTCAAGATGAGGCTTTGAATTTAACATCAGCGGAATGGGGGGATAGTAGCAGTGGATAAAGAGTAGACATTTAGAACTGTACAAATGTTACCTCTGCTCATTTTACCAGAGTTTGCTATATCACTGTCTCTCCAAAATCAGGATCTTTGTTGACAGCATCAGTGTCATAAGTCATGATGACAGGTGTTAACCGGAACTAAATGTTAACAATACTGTGTGAACTCTTACAGTCCTTTTAGAGAATCCACAAATGCGAACAGATAAATATGGTTGGTTATTTGATTCATCAGTATACCTTCTAATGTGGCTATTTTATTTATTTGGAACTCTAAACCTAACTGTCATAGTATATAAGACTAAAAGGTTTTGTAAATGGAGTGTCCTTAAAAGTAGATGAAAAGTAGAAATTAAAAAATTATCACTAGCTGAGTCTTGATTTTTTTTTTCTTCCAGCAAACAAATGGACAGAAAAACAATTTTTTTATTTTAAAGGGAAATGTATTATTTAACTCCACATTCCCAGAAAGGGAGTTGACAAAGATAAAAAATTATTTTTTTAGATCTTTATTGATAGAAACTTTCTGTTTTCTGCTAGGAGCTATTGCAGATATTCATAGTAATGCTTTCATTAAAATAACGTAAAGTATACTCAACACTGTAAACTCAGTGAAAACAGCAAGTGTTTCTTTTACTTCCAGTAATACCATGCATCCTAAAGCAACTGGCATTTCGTAACCACAAAATGTCATTTCCTTCTAGCTGCTTTTCCTCTGTTTTTCTGTTCAGACCATTAATAAATACTTTGATAAATTAAAAACTGATTCACATTAGTATTAATCCAATTTGATATCTTTTTCTATTCCCGCCTTAACTTTCCTTTTATTCCACCTGTATATAGTTCAGTCAACCAGGTATATTACTTGATTCTTTTGTAAAAGCATCATCCCATTGGGAAAATATATTGGAATGGAGGTTGAGTTTGTATGATTAAAGGGTAATCGGCATTGGAGTCAAGGTTAAGTGGACAAGATGAGTCTAAAGGAACTGACTACCTTTCTAATAGGCAATTAATTTTGGTTCATCATATCCTTCTCTTTCACTTCATGTATATTGCAAACACAGTGCTTAAAGTTAATATTACTTAAAATTGAATTCAGGAATGTCAGAGCTCTGTGGCTTGGAACATCAGAGGCTAGCACTAATAAAAGCACTTTCCTATAAGAAGTCTGTTCCACTTTTTTGTTTTGTACTCTACAACAGCAACTGATACTTTCTCAGTAGCCATTCAATAATTCTCAACTATGGTCTGGTATCTTACTTACTCTATATAAATCTCTACATCTCTTCAGAAAATAAACTCAGTGAAAACAGCAAGTGTTTCTTTTACTTCCAGTAATACCATGCATCCTAAAGCAACTGGCATTTCGTAACCACAAAATGTCATTTCCTTCTAGCTGCTTTTCCTCTGTTTTTCTGTTCAGACCATTAATAAATACTTTGATAAATTAAAAACTGATTCACATTAGTATTAATCCAATTTGATATCTTTTTCTATTCCCGCCTTAACTTTCCTTTTATTCCACCTGTATATAGTTCAGTCAACCAGGTATATTACTTGATTCTTTTGTAAAAGCATCATCCCATTGGGAAAATATATTGGAATGGAGGTTGAGTTTGTATGATTAAAGGGTAATCGGCATTGGAGTCAAGGTTAAGTGGACAAGATGAGTCTAAAGGAACTGACTACCTTTCTAATAGGCAATTAATTTTGGTTCATCATATCCTTCTCTTTCACTTCATGTATATTGCAAACACAGTGCTTAAAGTTAATATTACTTAAAATTGAATTCAGGAATGTCAGAGCTCTGTGGCTTGGAACATCAGAGGCTAGCACTAATAAAAGCACTTTCCTATAAGAAGTCTGTTCCACTTTTTTGTTTTGTACTCTACAACAGCAACTGATACTTTCTCAGTAGCCATTCAATAATTCTCAACTATGGTCTGGTATCTTACTTACTCTATATAAATCTCTACATCTCTTCAGAAGTAAATTTAGAACAGAACCTAGCTATCAATTCTTATTTCTGGAGATCAATGCTTTAGCAGATATAAATATAATCAACAAAGATTATGTTCATTTTATGATTAAGTGTGAAGCCATTTTGTCATTGCTTTTTTTTCTTATGGGTAACAGTATTGCCGTTTGTTTCTTCTCTTCAGTTCTGCTAAACTGGAAAGCCAGCATGAATTTAATGATGGGTTTTTTTTCATTGTTTTATTTCTGTACCATAAGATCACTGCTGGTGATTGAAATATAGGTGCAAAAATTAATGATTTGATTTTGTACAGTACTGCTGAGTGATTTTTTACTTACTAAAAATAAATGAAGAAATTTGACATTATCTTTGTAAATCCTATTCTGAAGTTGACTCTGGAGATTCCAGTTTTACTATTCATTTTATGAGTAGTATTGCTTTGATGTTTCCTAGTTTTCAAGTTGTGCAGTCATGGAGATACACAGCACTCACTGGATGTGGAGGGACATTGCTTCCAAGTGCTTTTGGCTCCTGGAAATTCTGTTAAAACAATTGAGGGGGAAGATCTGGTAAATCCCAGACTGTTGGTCAAGGATTTCTAAAGCCCATTCATTACTTTGTAGAGTTCAGAGCAGTGTGTTACTAATGTGTAAGTTCCTCTAAATTGTCCCAAAGGTAGAAGTTGGATATAGATGTGTGTTTTTTATTTTTTGTGTAATATGATACTCCCAGATGGCACCAGCAATAAGGCATAAAAAAAGTCAGCAGTGTTTAGAGTTCACTAAATTATAAAGTGAGATCTTTTAATTATAAAGTGAGATCTTGAAGGGGGAGAAAAAAATCTCTTTACCTAATACCTTTCAACTGCAGTGATTATCAGAAACTTCATTATGATTGTAAATACATAACCATTTAGTATACAGTCATTAGGTACTGCTTTAACTATTTTACTTCTAACAAATTCAAAACGTAAATCAGAAGTTGCAGTCTTGGGTGTCCCAGTAAGTAACCAGTCGATAATTTGTTTTTCTTGCCATGTCTTAGCTTTCTTTATTTAAGAAATATATGTGTATTCATATATATACACATTTGTGTGTATATACATATTCAAAAGAGTACATAAGATACAAATACACAATTTTGGGAATAATTTTAAAGTAACTAGTTGTATAACAAGCTCTCAAATCAATATAACATTGACAGCAGCCCAGAAACTCCCCTTACAGTCCCTTCCCATTCACAACCAGTTTCCCCACACATACCCTCTAGCAGTTAGCACTATATTAACTTTTGTGATAACTTGTCTTTGTTTTTATTTATAATGTTACCTCCTATGTTTGTACCTAAACAATACTGTTTACTTTTGATGGTCTTTTAATTTTATGTAAATAGAATTAGTATATATTTTCCTTCAAGATGGGATTCTTCTTTCATTCAACATAGGATTCATCCATGTTGTTGCTTGTAACAACTTTGTTCATCATCATTGATGTATAATTTACCTTTGTATTAGTGTAACACTTATTCATTCTGTTGACTGTGGACAGTGGGTTTTGGGGGAAGGAGGATCACAGTTGCACAGTGAACATTATTTTATGTGTCAGAGTCTCTCAGTCATGTCTGACTCTTTGTGACCCCATTGACTGGAGCCCACCAGGCTCTTCTGTCCTTGGAATTACCCAGGCAAGAATACTGGAGTGGGTAGTCATTCCCTTCTCCAGTGTATCTTCCCAACCCAGGGTTCAAACCCAGGTCTACTGCCTTGTAGGTAGATTCTTTACCATCTGAGCCATTGGAGAAGCCCAAGAATACTGGAGTGGGTAGCCTATCCCTTTGCCTAGTGCAACTAAGCTATGTATGCCTAGGAATGGTCCTTGATTGTAGCATATTTACATCATAAATTTTATGAGATTAAAACAAAACTTTTCCTGAGCATGTCATGCTTTTCCACTTTGCTCAACCCTGGTGTTAACAGGTTTTTGTTTTGTTTTGTTTTTAATTTTGCCAGTATTTTGGATGTGCAGTTATATCTCATTGAAATTTTACTCTGCATTTCCCTAGTTGCTTGTGAAATTGAGTACATTTTTATATGTTTGCTGGCCATGCTTTCTTTTTTGTGAAGTGACTTTTAAATTCTTTTGCCCATTTTTTTTTGCTTGTGTTGGAAGATTTTTCCTTCTTTGATTCATTAAAGAGCATTATAAATCCTGTTCTTAGTTGGCTCAGTTCAGTTCAGTCGCTCAGTCATGTCCAACTCTTTGCAACCCCATGGACTGCAGCACACCAGGTCTCCCTGTCTATCACCAACTCCCAGAGTTTACCCAAACTCATGTCCATTGAGTTGGTGATGCCATCCAGCCATCCCATCCTCTGCTGTCCCCTTCTCCTCCCACCTTCAGTTTTTCCCAGCATCAAGGTCTTTTCCAGAGAGTCAGTTCTTCATATCAGATGGCCAAAGTATTAGAGTTTCAGCTTCAGCATCAGTCCTTCCAATGAACACTCAGGACTGATCTCCTTTAGGATGGACTGGTTGGATCTTCTTGCAGTCCAAGGGACTCTCAGAAATCTTCTCCAACACCACAGTTCAAAAGTATCAATTCTGCGCTCAGCTTTCTTTATAGTGCAACTCTCACATCCATACATGACTACTGCAAAAACCATAGCCTTGATTAGACAGACCTTTGTTAGCAAAGTAATGTCTCTGCTTTTTAATATGCTGTCTAGGTTGGCCATAACTTTTCTTCCAAGGAGTAAGCATCTTTTAATTTCATGGCTGCAGTCATCATCTGCAGTGATTTTGGAGCCCCAGAAAATAGTCTGCCTCTTTCCCCATCTATTTGCCATGAAGTAATGGAACCACATGCCATGATCTTAGTTTTCTGAATGTTGAGCTTAAGCCAGCTTTTTCACTCTCCTCATTCACTTTCATCAGGAGACTCTAATTCTTCTTCACTTTCTGCCATAATGGTGTATCATCTGCATGTCTGAGGTTATTGATATTTCTCTTAGCAGTCTTGATTCCAGCTTGTGCTTCATCCAGCCTGGTATTTCACGTGATGTTCTCTGCATATAAGTTAAATAAGCAGGGTGACAATATACAGCCTTGACATACTTCTTTCCCTATTTGGAACCAGTCTGTTGTTCCATGTCCAGTTCTAACTGTTGCTTTCTGACCTGGATACAGATTTCTCAAGAGGCAGGTCAGGTGGTCTGGTATTCCCATCTCTTGGTTGGCTATATAACTGCAAATATTTTTTCCCACTCTGGCTTGCCTTTCCTTCACTTATGATGTTCGTTGATATAAAGAATTTTTTAATGGTTATTTACTGAAAAGTATCAAATTTTAGCTAGAGTTTTTTGTGAATTTTTAAAAATTGTTCTCTGAAGCCACAAAATCAAAAGATACTCATCTGTATTATCTTCTAAAGCTTTCATTTTGACTTCCACACTTTAAGTTTTTAATGTATGAGAAATTATTTTTCTATATCCTAGGAAGTACCTCATCACCATTTACTGAAGTCTGTTCTTTTCTGCAGTGCCACCAAAGTCATGTGTTATATCTGTATATATCTTGCTGTATTTTTTGTTCATTTTCTATCCCTGTGCTGGTATACTGTCTTCATCACTATAGCTGATATATTATGTTTGATACTTGGTGGAACAAATCTTCCTGACATGTTTTATAATGCATCTTGCTTCTTCTTAGCCCTTTGTATTTTTAGTTCTCAAATTTCTAATTTCAAATATGCAAACTCAGGACATCACAGTTTCTAATTGTCCTCTTGCAGTTTTATATCTTTCATCTAACTGGACATGGAAAGCATTATTATTTAATAGTCTGTGTTTCAGTTCAGTTCAGTCGCTCAGTCATGTCCGACTCTTTGCGACCCCATGAATCACAGCACTCCAGGCCTCCCTGTCCAACACCAACTCCCAGAGTTCACTCAGACTCGTCCATGGAGTCAGTGATGCCATCCAGCCATCTCATCGTCAGTCGTCCCCTTCTCCTCCTGCCCCCAATCCCTCCCAGCATCAGAGTCTTTTCCAGTGAGTCAACTCTTCGCATGAGGTGGTCAAAGTACTGGAGTTTCAGCTTCAGCATCATTCCTTCCAAAGAAACCCCAGGGCTGATCTCCTTCAGTCTGTGTTTAATAATTTCCAAATATGAAGCTCTCCTGGGTGCTCTATGCTTGTTTCTGCTAATTCTCATTATCTTGTGTTGTTGTATGTGTGGTTATCTTTACCTTTATGCCAATATTATATTTGAAGACCTGCTTGTAAGTCTTGAACAACACAGTTTGAACTGAATGGGCCCACTTATGTGCAGTTTTTGTCCACTAAATATATCTTGTTGTTGTTTAGTCAGTAAGTCATGTCTGGCTCTTTGCGACCCCATAGACTGCAGCGTGGGCTTCTCTAGTGGCTTCAGTGGTAAAGAATCCACCTACAATGCAGGAGACCCTGGGTCGGGAAGATCCCCTGGAGAAGGGCCTGGCAACCCACTCCATTATTCTTGCCTGGAGAATCCCATGGACAGAGGAGCCTGATGGGCTAAGTCCATAGGGTTGCACAGAGTCGGACATAACTGAAGCAACTTATCATGCAGACTGCAGCATACCAGGCTTCCCTGTCCTTCACTGTCTCCTGGAGTTTGCTTAAACTTGGATCCATTGAGTCGGTGATGCCATCCAGCCAACTCATCCTCTGTTGCCCCATCTCCCCCTGCGCTCAGTCTTTCCCAGCATCAGTCTTTTCCAGTGAGCCGGCCTTTCGCCTCAGGTGGCCAAAGTGTTGAAGCTTCAGCATCAGTCCTTCCAATGAATATTCATGGTTGATTTCCTTTAGGATTGACTGGTTTGATTTCCTTGCTGCCCAAGGGACTCTCAAGATCTTCTCCAGCACCACAATTCGAAAGCATCGATTCTTCAGCACTCAGCCTTCTTTATGGTCCAACTCTCACATCCATATATGACTATTAGAAAAGCCATAGCTTTAACTATACAGATCTTTATTGGCAAAGTGATGTCTCTGCCTTTTAATACACTGTCTAGATTTTTTTTTTTTTAAGGGCTTCCCTGGTGGCTCAGAGGTTAAAGTGTCTGCCTCCAGCGTGGGAGACCTGGGTTCTATCCCTGGGTCGGGAAGATCCCCTGGAGAAGGAAATGGCAACCCACTCCAGTATTCTTGCCTGGAGAATCCCATGGACAGAGGTGCTTGGTAGGCTACAGTCCACGGGGTCACAGAGAGTCGGACACGACTGAGTGACTTCACTTCTAGATTTTTAATAGCTTTTCTTCCAAGGAGCAAACGTCTTTTAATTTCATGGCTGCTGGTACTACATTCTACCTTTGAATCCTTTGAATGTTTTAGCTTTGCTCAGCTTCTCAGTGACCTTTAAAAAAATCTAGGAAAGCTCCCAGGGTACAAGTGCTCACAGATGAAGAATGTTAATCCAAATCACTGTCCACAGTGATTTTGGTCCCAAGAAAATAAAACGTTTTCCCCATTTCCACTTTTTCTCCATCTGTTTGCCATGAAGTGATGGAACTGGGTGCTATGATCTTAGTTTTTTGAATGTTGACTTTTAAGCCAGCTTTTTCACTCTCCTCTTTCACCCTCATCAAGAGGCTCTTTCGTCCCTCCACAAAATACATAATATAGTATCTTACGATCCGTGAAAATGGAACCTCAGTTATAGAGGACAGACTGTAAACTCATAGGCAGATTTTCAACTGGGCAGTGGGTTGGTGCCTAATTCCCATGTTGTTCAAAGATCAACTGCAGTTTGATTCCTAACATGATACGTTCATCTTCCATAAGACTTTTCATGTACTTTGGTAAGCATTTGATGCTGCTGCTACTAAGTCGCTTCAGTCTTGTCTACTCTGTGCGTCCCCATAGACAGCAGCCCACTAGGCTCCTCCGTCCCTGGGATTCTCCAGGCAAGAATATTGGAATGGGTTGCCATTTCCTTCTCCAATGCATGAAAGTGAAAAGTGAAAGTGAAGTCAGTCAAGTCGTGCCCAACTCTTAGCAACCCCATGGACTGCAGCCTAACAGGCTCCTCCGTCCATGGGATTTTCCAGGCAAGAGTACTGGAGTGGATTGCCATTGCCTTCTCCATGGTAAGCACTTAGGCACTAGTAATTCAGAATCTTTTTACACAATTTCAGGAACTGAGATTTTTCTGAGTCATCCATGTGACTCAGAGCTGAGCTGACTATATACTAGTACCCTTACTTCCTGTTCATCTTTAGTTCAGAAATTCTTCAAACTTGCTATTGTGGACTAGGGTTATCAGAGCTAAAGCCCCACCTCTTTGCTGGTACTACATTCTGCCTTTGAATCCTTTGAATGTTTTAGCTTTGCTCATCTTCTCAGTGACCTTTAAAAAAATTTATGAAAGCTCCCAGGGTACAAGTGCTCACAGATGAAGAATTGATTTCCTCTATGTATTTCTATTTTCTCCCAGATACTAGCCTGATAATTATTCACTGACTTAGCTTTCTGATATCCAATACTTTTTCAAATACAGTTTGTCCAACTTTCCTAAATATTTTCAAGAGAGAATGTTAATCCAAATTACTTAGCCCACTTTATTTCAAAAGTTTCATTAGGGGTTGTTCCTCTTCAACTCTTAGGTTTTTTAGGAGAGTGTTTCTTTATTTCCAGCATAAAGTGTGGGTAATCCAACTTGATATTCTTTGTCTTTAAAGTGGAACACTATGGGCTACTTACATTTAACGACTAATTTATTTCTGACATTTTATTTTGAGGGGATTTATTTTTTGTCTAGCTTGTTCTATGGTTTTTCTCTATTGCTTTTTAAAGTCTGTTTACTGTTAAAATTTCTGTGTATGCCAGGTATTATTAAATGGTTGTCTCTCTCAATTCTAGATATCCTGTATTCTAGAACTTTGTAAACCCTATTTGTCCTTCATCATCTTGCTTCCCTTAGGTTCCACAAATAGGGAACGCTAGCAGGAGACTGGAAAGCTGGAGAAAGGGAGAAGAGACTTTGACTATTAGCATTTGGTTCCTGGTCATCAGTTTATCACCTCAGTAATGGCTTTTCTTCCAGTAGTTCTGGTTGGTTCCCAGGCTCTACCTTTCTTCTGCCTCTCTTTATGGTTCAGTTCAGTTCAGTCGCTCAGTCGTGTCCGACTCTTTGCAACCCCATGAATCGCAGCACGCTAGGCCTCCCTGTCCATCACCATCTCCCAGAGTTCACTCAGATTCACGTTCATTGAGTCTGTGATGCCATCCAGCCATCTCATCCTCATTCATCCTCTTCTGCTCCTGTCCCCAATCCTTCCCAGCATCAGCGTCTTTTCCAATGAGTCAACTCTTCACATGAGGTGGCCGAAGTACTGGAGTTTCAGCTTTAGCATCATTCCTTCCAAAGAAATCCCAGGGCTGATCTTCAGAATGGAATGGTTGGATCTCCTTGCAGTCTAAAGGACTCTTGAGAATCTTCTCCAACACCACAGTTCAAAAGCATCAATTCATCGACACTCAGCCTTTTTCACAGTCCAACTCTCACATCCATACATGACCACAGGAAAAACCATAGCCTTGACTAGACGGACCTTAGTCAACAAAATGATGTCTCTGCTTTCGAATATGCTACCTAGGTTGGTCATAACTTTTCCTTCCAAGGAGTAAGTGTCTTTTAATTTCATGGGTGCAGTCACCATCTGCAGTGATTTTGGAGCCCCCCAAAATAAAGTCTGACACTGTTCCCACTGTTGCCCTATCTATTTCCCATGAAGTGATGGGACCGGATGCCATGATCTTCATTTTCTGAATGTTGAGCTTTAAGCCTCTTTCACTTTCATCAAGAGGCTTTTTAGTTCCTCTTCACTTTCTGCCATAAGGGTGGTGTCATCTGCATATCTGAGGTTATTGATATTTCTCCCGGCAATCTTGATTCCAGCTTGTATTTCTTCCAGTCCAGCGTTTCTCATGATGTACTCTGCATATAAATTAGGAGGCTGACAATATACAGCCTTGAGGTACTCCTTTTCCAATTTGGAACCAGTCTATTGTTCCATGTCCAGTTCTAACTATTGCTTCCTGGCCTGCATATAGGTTTCTCAAGAGGCAGGTCAGGTGGTCTGGTATTCCCATATCTTTCAGAATTTTTCTGTTTATTGTGATCCACACAGTCAAAGGCTTTGGCATAGTCAATAAAGCAGAAATAGATGTTTTTCTGGAACTCTCTTGCTTTTTTCATGATCCAGCGGATGTTGGCAATTTGATCTCTGGTTCCTCTGCCTTTTCTAAAACCAGCTTGAACATCAGGGAGTTCTCGGTTCACATATTGCTAAAGCCTGGCTTGGAGAATTTTGAGCATTACTTTACTAGCATGTGAGATGAGTGCAGTTTTTCCAGGTTCTAATAATCCTGTCCTCTTCGCCCTTAGTATTTGTATCCATTGCTGACTTTTTCAATTCTCACAAAACTTATTTAACCAATTCCTTCCCTTAAATTCTTTCTTAATATAAATAATATGATTTTTCTTTTCATGAATTATACATATTTTTTTCTTTACTAATTTAGTCAATTTTATCTTTTAATGATTAACTCTGTATTGCAACATGTGTATTCAGATTAAGTCTGACTAAAGTTAATCATCATATTTACATTTTGGAAAATTATAACTTCCAAAGATGGCCACAGTGATATTTGCATGCTCATGTGATTTTCTCTTAGAATCTTGCATGCTCATGTGATTTTCTCTTAGAACCTTGCAACCAACCATTAAGAGACAGAATATTTTCAGTTACTTGAAACAAGAATTTATGACTGGTTCAAGTAATACTGCAGAAGGCAGCATATGTAACTGTACAACTTACAAGGTTAGTTGGAAGGAAAACAGTCTGTAAGCTAGGCAAAAATGTGTCAGATATAGCACAAAAAAGTGCAATCCACAGAAGCAAAAGTTGATGGGCTTCTGCTCTGCAAAAGATGGTTTTAAAGGAATGAGAAACAAAATGAAATATTTGCATATAATTTATCTGACAAGGGGCTTGTATTCAGAATACAAACAGAGCTGTCAAAACAAATAACCCAATAAAAATATGGTCAAAATAATTAAGTGTATATTTTGCCAAATTAGATTACATGAATGGGAAGTAGCACATGAAAAAATTCTAAACATCATTAATCATTAGGGAAATGCATATGATAACCACAGAGATACCACTACAAATTTAAAAATAAGATGAAGTGCCTGCAAGGATGCAACCAGAGCTCTCAGACATTGATGGTAGAGGTGTAAAAAGGTAGGACCACCTGTGAAAACAGTTTTACAGTTTCTTATAAAGTTAGACATACATGTATCATTTGACCCAGTAATTTCATTCCTAGATATTTCAAAGTGAAATAAAGATTATATTCACACAAAAATCTGTGTACAAATATTTATGTAGCTTAATAATTGCCCAGAACTGGAAATGACCCTAATATATTTAAGGTGGTTAATGGGTGAATAAACTGGCACCTCCCTACAGTGACATTTTCCCCCATGTTTATATACTATTCTATATTACAGTATATAAACAAAGCAGAGCGAACTATAATACACAACACTTGTGTGACATTATAATGGGTGAAAGAAATAAGTCCTAGAAGATTCTGGACTGTGGTACCATTTATATGACATTCTGGAAAAATGCTGAACTATAGGAATGGAAAACAGATCGGTAGTTGCCAAGGACTGTGTCTGAGAAGAATTGACTAAAAAGAAAGGACATAGGGCATTTTTTGAGGTGATGAAACTGTCTATATCTTGATAGTGGTGATGACAGGATTCACAGAACTATACACCAAAAATTTAATTTTATTGCATGCAAATTAAATTTTTTAAAGGAAGAAAAATAATCCCTGTATATAAGATATATCACACTTTGGATTATTTATTCAATTCACAGTTTCTCCTATAATGAAAGCTCCAAGAGAGCCACACTTAATTCTCATCACTAAGAATTCCTAGCCCAAGGACATGCAGCTATCCTTCTCTCTTTAAATGCTATGAGTTCTCTCATGAGAGAATGTGGGCTAACCTTCAGGATTAGAGACCACATGAAGAGAATGGTTCAGCCAGGCCCAGCTGACCCACCAGCACCAGATGTGTGAATGAAGCCAACTTAGACCATCCAGCTCCAGTCAGGCCACCAGCTGGTTATAGTCCTACAAATGACATCAAGATGCTGGCAGAACTGCCCAACTGAATCAAATCCAAGTTGCTGATGTGCAGAATTATGAGTAAATAAATTGGTCACTGATATAATCACCATGTTTTAGGGGTGGTTTGTTACATAGCATTAGATAACTGACACAATATCATCCATGGAGGAAAAAAAAAGTTTGGATTCCCCAGCCTCTGCCACCGTTTAAAAAATTATTTTAAGGAGTCACAGGAAATCCTTTCGTCTCTGGAGGAAAAAAAGAAAAGAAAAACACATTAATAGCACATTCCGAGAGATTTCTGCTAGGTGGTATTTTCTTATATAGAGTCCAGGTAATGTATTATGCCATCATATATGTAATAACATGTTCTTCATTTGTGGTTATATTGCAAGATAGAGAAGGTCAAAGATGAGGGGAGAGAGCTAACAGGGACCAATAATTTATAGAGGATAGAGCGATACTGGGATGGGCTTTTTAAAAACCATGTGTCGTTTTAAAGTCAAAAGTCAGATTAACGTGTATAAATCAAAGGGAGAATGTTTCAGACTTAATAGAAAAAAATGCTCTAAAATGAAAGCTAACCAAAAATGAACTATGCTGCCTCAAAAATCAGTGAGACGGCTATCATTAGGAATTTTCAAACAAGGTGAATGGTCACATCTTAGAAATGTTTTTTGTATTGATTCCTATGTAGAATGAGACACTCCTGGGTAATTTTCTAAAGTTCCTTCAGACTCTGAGTTTGTTAAAACTGTTTGTCATCACAAGAGTCATACCCATGTTTTAAAACTTGGACTTTTAAACTTGGCTGTCTTTTTAATTAGTAGACTTTCCAGATATGCCCTGATGCAGGTAACCAAACCAAGTTGTTTTGACTCATAATCTGTAGAAACAGGAGTTTGTTTTGATAACTGAATCCAAACAAGCTGGAAATATGTTTTCTCTGCTGCTTACAGCTTGTCAAGTGATCATGTGTACCAGGAATTGTTTAAAAGGATGGAAAGAAACTGTCATATCCAGCCTGCCCTGCTTTGCCAAAAACGACTACAGACAGGGCCAGCCTTGTGGTCACGTGAACTGTGCACTGGCACTGGGTCCCATGCTTGATTTAACAGTCTGCTGCCACTGCTTTGAAATTCTTAATAACTTATCAACAAGTGGCCCCACAAATTCTGTAGCCGATCCTAACTACAATCTTTATCTCTAGTTCCTTGCCACCCACTCAGTCCTTGTTATCTTGCACTTGCCTTCTGCCTTTACAGTGGAACAAGACTTCTCTCTCAAGTCATCTATGTCTAATGACCAATCCCAAGTTCCCCCTTAATAATCATTCATTTTCATCTGTCTCAAGCCTCGGACACTGTTGACAGACCATACCTTTACATTCCATTTGGTTTCCATGACTGTATGGTTTTCTTATCAAACATTTGATAAAGCTGAGTAGAACGATGGAGTGAAGCTAGTAGTTACAATATATGCCTCAGGGTTTTCTTCTCCAGAGTGGGCCTATACTCTATCCACCAGGATATAATAGACCATAGACTTTAATCCTATAGTGTTATAGGATTAATACTATGTTATTAATACTATATTATAGTAGACTATAATCCTACTTGGTAGCTATTATAAATTATATATAGGTTTTTTGTTATTTTGTTTTCCTTTTTTTAATACAACAGTGAAGAACATACCAAGAGTTTCATCAGTTGAATATATAAATGGTCGTAAATTTCCTCGCGTTTCCTTCACAAAATAATCAATGACACTGAAAAGATTTGGGAGTGTAACCTGTATAAAGAGAGGAAGAGAAGTCTCAATGTTGCCTGTGTTAATGATAGAGTAAGAGAAAGCTCAAATGAAATTTAGTAGAGATTACTATGTATTTCCTATCCTCCAGGTAATCATGTCAGTTCCTCACTTCAGTGGCTTACTGAATGTTCAAGATTTTACCTATTCATGAATTTTATTTCTCTTTAACAACCATATCTTCTTCCCTATTAAGAAGTTACCCCTTTCCTGTTGTATACAGTTTGGTGGCCAATAATTGGATACTCTGATCCTTCCCGGTTGTTGCATGAGAGTGTGACTGAAGTTAGGCCCAAAAAGCTCCTCTCCTGAAATTTGAACTTGAGTAGAAGAACAAGAAAGCAGATTCCTAATCAGATGATACTTAATACAAGTAACTGCTTCCTAGTCCCTAAAGGTTTCCTAGCCTTCTGGTCATGCTATGAGTTTTCTATATTCTCTCTCTCTTTTTTTTTTTTTTTGCTTAAGTTAGTCTTAAGAAAATTGGTTTCTTCTCCTTGAAACTAAAGACCCCTTTGAAGCCCGAAAACTTAGTATTTTAATATCTCATTGTAACAGGGTAATTCCCACCACTGCAGCCTAACATCAGAGATACTGTTTCCCCAGCATCCTAGACTGCAGGCCACATTACTTCATTCTCATTGGCTGAAACCAGTGTAGATACCAGTTTTTCCACCTATATAATACGTGTTGACTCAGGGTAGTGATCAAACTTAAATTAGGTGTTGTGTCTGTGCCTAACATAGTACTAAATGGTGATACTATATGTCAGTTGGGGTAGAAGAGGGGTTAAAGACAAGGAACAATCCTTTCTTCACTACTTGTTACTTTTAAAAGGGGAATTTCTGAACTTCTGCATGGTAGGTATTAAAGGATCAGACAAAGATTTTTCTTTTCCCATTAGAAGTAAGCATATTGGAATACTATATACTTTCAATTGGAGAATGTAAAATAGATGGTAAAAAATGTTTTTCTCTCCTTGAGACAACTGTATCGAAAAAGATTTTTAGAGAAAGAAAGAAATGGCAAGAATTGATAGAAGATGGTCTTCTACATTGCCTCTTCCACCTCCTCTTGCATCTCACTTCTCACCCTGGATGTTTGCCACCTTTAGGGCCTCTTAACAATGGCTGTTTTTCACAGCACTGTGCTCCTAGGCAGACGGTCTGCTTTTCCACCTTACTTTGAATTCTATAAGGTGTTTGAATGGGAGCAGAAGAAAATCAACAACAAGGAAATAGCTACTTACAGGCTTTTCCAATTCAATAGTGTAGTTTTTCCCTATACTCATCACTTTGTAGTGCTTGATTCTTGGCAGGCTGAAAAACCAAAAGAAGTTCATCTCCATTTGAGTACACAGCAGGGTCAAATCAAACTAAAATGAGTATAAAAATATCACCTGTACAGTAAAAAACTGCGATCCCATGATTCTAGTTTGGCCAAAAAGGGGTGGGGGGTTTTATTCACCTTTCCTGTGTCTCTTTTTTAGGATGTTATACACTAGTGTTCTGTGTGTTAAGCCGATTCAGCCGTGTCTGACTCTTTGCAACCCTATGGACTATAGCCCACAAAGCTCCACTATCCATGGGATTTTCCAGGCAAGAATACTGGAGTGGGTTGCCATGCCCTCTTCCAGGAGATCATCTCGACCTAGGGATTGAACCCACATCTTTTATGTCTCCTACATTGGCAGCCGAGTTCTTATAACTAGCGCCACCTGGGAAGCCCAATTATACACTTGGGATAAAGGAAACCTGGGTCATTGAGTGGATGAATGAGAAAGAATAACAGATGAAAAAAGGAATCAAGGAAAAAAAAATCAAGAGCTGAAAATTTTTCAGGCTGAAACTATTTTTTTTTAATGCTAGTAATTTACAAAGTAGAAAACATAAAATCCTATGTAGGCATACACATATCAAATATATATTCTCTATATTAAAAGGGATATTCATTTTTGTACTCTAGCATTAGGCACACAATAAATATTTATAAAACTGAATTTTAAAGCATTAGTAACACATATAATAGTGCTGTTTGCTAGAACTAATTTCCACTGAAAGCAGAAGTCAGTATGTTTCCCTTGATTCATATGGCAGTAGTGTCAGAACCAAGACTTCTCATTGTTAAAAAGTTAATAGCATTTATTACACCTCCATTTGCTTGAAAGACAAACTAATTCAACATCTGTCCAGTTTACAGAAGCTGCACAACCAAAGTTATCCCTCAGATTGTATACAGAGCCACCCATGTTCTTTTACATCATTCCTCTCCATTTCCAGATCACATTCCTCTAGAACTAACCTATAATTCAATTTAAGGAACTATCCCCTCATCTACTGTAATATCCAGATCTTCTCTTGAGTATCATGTCGGAAAACAACTAACAATTGTTTCCAATGGCTTATTCTAAAGCTTTATTCTAAAAACATGTGATAAAACCTAACCCTCTTCCCTCCTAAGGGGGGAAAAATGTATTCCCTAGTGCTGAACCTTCAGGAGGAATCAGTCAGAGGCTGATGAAGAAAGCTTCTCAACAGAGGAGATCCTACAAATACTATCTTTTAGGGTGTCTGACTCTGGCTTTATCTTTATCCCTACATGAAAGTCTTTTTAATCATACTTCTGAAAACCCTCACCAATTCCAGCTGGAATTCCTTTATTCCTATGAAATAAGTTATTATTATTTCTTGGAAGACTGATAGAAATCTTGAAGGGCATGGCCTTTATCTAGATTCAAATTCTGGTTCAGTTGTGTGAACTCTCTGAGCCTCGTTGCTTCGTCTATATAATGGAAATGGTAATGCCTTTCTTCACAGTGTTATTATGAATTAATGTTCGAAAAATCCTTAGTACAGTGTCTGTCATGTGTAAACACTCAGTAAATTATAGCTGGTTTTTAAATTTTTTTTACTACTTTTTAAAATGCATTGTTTTAACTTAGTTTCTGTCAGTCTCAGCTTCTTTGCTTATAAAACACAGAAAATACTGTCTCAGTTTTTATTGTGCTTGAAGGAAGTTTTTGTCAAACACTCAACACCCACAAATGTACCCCATAAGTTGGGATAGCAATTGTTGCTGCTATTAATAACCATCATAGCATCATCACCATCACCGTTATCATCCCTGGTAAAGTTTTGGGAGGAAAAGCGCAAAAGTTAAGATCCTCTTGGCACTTTTAACTAGTACGACCAAGTTCTAAGGCCAAAAATAAGATAGGGAAAAAATTCCACTGAAGTCACTTGAGTTTTTACTCATTTCAGACCTGTGCTTTGCTTGCATATTTTGTTTTGCCAAAGGAATAAAGGGATAGGAAGAAAAAAAAAAAACTAGATTGTTAAATTTACTGTACTGAGGTGTCCTGATTTTAACCTCATAAAAGATGTAACTATCTTTTAGAAAAGAATGTGTGGCCTTAAGTGTGGCTATAAAATCTTAGCTTCTGACCCCAAATTTTGCAGAGGAATGAATTTGGGATAAATATTTTCTATTGCTTTCTTGCTAATGGCTTCCAAAAGAGTTTATACTTCTAACTTGCCATGTACTCATAACAATTCTGAGAAAACAAAACCAAATTGTGACGCTTGTAAGAATAGCTTTATGTCATGAATTCACACATCACTGGGCTGAATGAAGGTGGATGATATCTTATGTCAAGAGAGGAGTCACCTCATAAGTTACCACTGAATGACTTTTCTTTCTCCCTGAGAACTATAATCTTTCCCCCCACAGTTGACTTATTAACAGATGGAGATAATTTTACTTTCAGGTATGGCTTTCTAAACCAACTTGTCCTTTTCAGCTAGCGTTTTCTCAGACACAGGGGTCTAAACCTGCATGGCTGAAAGAACATTTCTCCTACAACCTGCAAGAGCATGAATTGGTTTTGTGGGTAACACAGGTGCTTCCTAATAGTCTAGATTTCTGCCAGAGTCTTTACATTAAGTGCTAAAATCTAACAGGCTTAACTTCTACTGCTCTCTATAATTGCTATCCTTTAAAATTAGATGACCTGTTAAACGAGATATTAAATCCAGGCATCCTAAAAGACTTATTTTGAGACATTAGAGAACACATATAATAATCCTTTACATTATGGATATATCTGGCTCTTAAGACAAGCTGGAATCAAGACTGCCGGGAGAAATATCAATAACCTCAGATATGCAGATGACACCAACCTTATGACAGAAAGTGAAGAGGAACTAAAGGGCCTCTTGACGAAGGTGAAAGAGGAGAGTGAAAAAGTTGGCTTAAAGCTCAACATTCAGAAAACAAAGATCACGGCATCCGGTCCCATCACTTCATGGGAAATAGATGGGGAAACAGTGGAAACAGTGTCAGACTTTATTTTGGGGGGCACCAAAATCACTGCAGATGGTGACTGCACCCATGAAATTAAAAGACGCTTACTCCTTGGAAGAAAAGTTATGACCAACCTAGATAGCATATTCAAAAGCAGAGACATCACTTTGCCGACTAAGATCCGTCTAGTCAAGGCTATGGTTTTTCCTGTGGTCATGTATGGATGTGAGTTGGACTGTGAAGAGGGCTGAGCACCGAAGAATTGATGCTTTTGAACTGTGGTGTTGGAGAAGACTCTTGAGAGTCCCTTGGACTGCAAGGAGATCCAACCAGTCCATTCTGAAGGAGATCAAGCCTGGGATTTCTTTGGAAGGAATGATGCTAAAGCTGAAACTCCAGTACTTTGGCCACCTCATGTGAAGAGCTGACTCATTGGAAAAGACTCTGATGCTGGGAGGGATTGGGGACAGGAGGAGAAGGGGACGACTGAGGATGAGATGGCTGGATGGCATCACGAACTCAATGGACATGAGTTTGAGTGAACTCCGAGAGATGGTGATGGACAGGGAGGCCTGGCTTGCTGCGATTCATGGGGTCGCAAAGAGTCAGACACAACTGAGCGACTGAACTGAACTGAACTGAACTGAACTAAGGAATACTTGTGCAAAAACAGTTAAAATTTTTTCTAGGCATTTTCATCAAGTATAAACTATTCCCAAAGCCTAAATAACCACATACTGACTCTTGTGTTAAAATACTCTGCTTTGACTATTCTACCTTACTCCTTGCTTTCTAGATAGCAACTTTTCTTGAGAGTGGAGAGAAAATCAGTTTTATGAAATGTGATGAGTTCTCATGACCATCAGCTATACAAGCATGAATTTCTGTATGAATTTAAACTAGAAGTATGTTTATTAAATTTAAACAGGTAATTTTGATATGAACTCCTTTGCCAGACTTTTTCTAATGAGGTTAAATGTAACTTAAATATAATATGAACGAAAACTGTCACATTAAGTCCATATCCCAAGAATAGAAACTCATTGCATTCGGTCACAACCCATATTTACAACAGAAAACTCTGTTCTTTCTCATAGCTCACTCATATGGAAAATGCAAATTGAAAGTTGGACTAATTTAGACCACACTAAAAAAGATCTCGCTACTATTGTACAGGAAATATACAGTCTTTGAAGAGCCATTAGATCTCAGGATTTTGTTCCTTTCATGCAGAATGGCAGCACAGGGTTCATATGTAAATGAATCAAACACTCAACCTAATCAAGAGTATGAAAGAAAAAAATCACTTATGTGATCTAATTTAACTTTCAAATAGATTATATTTCTCTTTTTAAAAATCTGTGAGATAAAGTTTTTTGCTAAATAAGAATTATTTTATTCAAATTTTTAATACTTTATTTAGAAGACCTTAGGATGACTCAGAATAAAATCCAACAATAAATATGTAGTCCCATATTAAAAATTTACAAAATATTATTGAAGAGTGTTAAAGATGAGTTAAATATTGACCTACAAGAGGACAAGATCTCCAAGTAACAATATGGACTAATCCAAAAGTATGTCCTCAGGGTAAACATGAAGCTGTAGGTTGGTGAGTATTATACATCATTTCTTTAAAACTTAAAAATATAAAACAATGCTGTGTGATAATTGAGGGACAAACACATAGAAAAGAAGAGAGTAACTCAGAGTGTGCACCTTCCAAGGACTGGTTGGGGGTGGGGAGTGCATTTGGAGAGAGGTGGACAGATATGGAGTGTTTGACTTGCCACAGCTAGGATTTGAACTATTTCAGTCACAGCTTCAGATTCGATGCTAACAATTCTAAGCTCTATGCCAAGTTCTTGAACTGCTGGAGAAAGCCAGGACCAGTTGGCTCCTAGGTAAGAGTGGTTCCATCCAGTCACTGGCTTGATCAGATGCTATACAGGTAAGAGACAGTCTTAAGAACTACCATGCCATGGATCTGGGTTTAGCTTTGTGACTTAGGGCATCCCTTAAACCAAGGATTTTGTTCACTGCTGTATCCTCAGTATCTAGAGTATCACTTGGCTTATAGTTGCTCAATATTTGTTGAAATGAGTGAGTGAATGAATAATAGAACTATATCCAGGATCAAAGTAATTTGTTCACTGTTCTTCCCTACTACAAATACTAGTTTTGACTAGCATTGTTTATATAACATTCCCTCCCTATTCTTGTGTTCACATGTTTATCCCCAGTGAAGCACACAGCAGATGCAGATCTGAACTTGTATGACTGCTTTCTAAAGTGATAATCATGTTTTTAACAATTCCATACATTTTAAAATTAAACATACTCTGTCTCCTGCCGGATGGTGATGGAGTAATTTCTGCTGTCACTGCCAGGCCTCAGGATCATATTTCCCATGGAAGGGTTCTTCTCGAGCATCTCAGTTGCTTCTTTCCGGGACACTGAGTAAAAACATCTACAGAGGTGAGATTTTAAAAAATGTTTTTAACTGATGAAGATCATTACTTGAAAAGATGCTACTAAAATAACTCTTAAGAACTACAGTTATTAACTTTCATTACCATCTCCAGTTTTATTATTACAGTTAATGTGATATAATTACTATTATTATAAGCCTGTGCCCCTGGGAGTATGTGGATATAATACTTAAGGCACTGCTTCCTTCATTCCTCCAAAGCCTTTATTTTTAAACAATGAAGACCTGAAGAGTTATCTACTGATCAGTATATATTTACCATTACCACTTGAAAGTCTAAGATAACAATATATTTCCAGTTTTGGTTTCTAATAAGCTCTTAAATAATAATTGGTGGTGGTTTCTTTACAAGGATACAAAACATATATATAGTATAGCATAGGAAGTCTGCTATACTGCTACGTCTGCTGAGGCAGCCTGGATGGGAGGGGGGTCTGAGGGAGGATGAATACATGTATATGTATGGCTGAGTCCCTTTCCTGTCGACCTAAAACTATCACAACGTTGTGAATCAACTGTACACCAATACAAAATTCAAAGTTATAAAAAGAAAAAAAATATATATATATGCATATAGTTTGTTTTGTTGTATGATCTCTTTTAAATAACTACTTAAGGGTTTGTCTCAATTCACTCCTTTGGTATAACATGGGTTTTAATGGCGTTAGTAGCATTTTTATGTATAAAATTTTGTAGAAAGCACTTCAATTCTTTTGGACTTATAGTAAATATTGTAGTCACTGAAAAGTCTGCTTTTTCAACAGAAAAAAATTTAACTCATAAGCAATACACCGAAATATTGAAAAAGTGTTTCTGAGAGGTGGGACAAGGAGTGAGTTTAATCTTTTTATTTATCTGTAATAAACATGTATTATTTGTTTCACTGAGCAAAAAAAAAAAAAAAAAAAGAAGCAGTCTATGTGACTTTTCACCTGTTAATCCTGATTTCAGCTAAGAGAACGGCTAGCAGTTTTCAGTGGTTGTAGTACAGTTGGAATACATGTCAGAACCTGATGTCAAAGATGGTACCAGGACAAGTTTCATTGACAAGAAAACCTAAACTCCAGAGTTCATAGTCTTAGTCACACTTTCAACAATATAAGAAGTTAAAAAACTAATGTAGACTGTTGCTGATGTTAGGGTGTTCTGTGCCTTTTCATCTCCAATAACACTTTGCCCATTTCACATGGTGTCTTCCTCAAAGTACAAGCTCAAGACTAGTTACTGACCCATTGAGGAAAACATTCAGGTAGCTTGAATCTTTGGTCCAGTTTCCTGATAGAAACTCAGTCAATCATAGAGTTTCATGGTGACAAAAACACCTTTTCCTTCCTTCTACATAGAATTTTTATTTAGGTTTGTTCTTTGGAAAAAAAATATCTATTTAGTCTAAAGGTGTGGGTGGAAGGGGATTTCCTCTGTGGTAAGAAACTTATTCAAGTCTCCATTTTGTTGATACAACATAGAAGAGGAAATGTGGCTTGAACTCAAGAGCTCAGAGATACACTGTATATCCACAAGACAGTTGTTGTTCCTGGTTTAATGAGTCCAATGACTAGCTGTCCTTGATAACTAGAAACTATTAACAACCTAATAAGTAAACTGGAGATCATGGTGCACTTACGCTGGCATAGGGTTCAGCACATCCTCATAGTCTTCGAATGGCTGCGTCCCTTTTCCTGGAGATGAGCCTGGTGTCCTCTCTGTCTCAGTCCTCCTTTTCTTTTCTTTCTCTAGGACTTCATGCAGTCTAATTACTTGCCCAGGGAGGAGGGACACATGTAGGGGAACTGACAGCTGAAACCAATGAAAGCAGTAGGCAAACAAGAAAGGCAGCCAAGTAACTAACTGGGTTTAGCAAAGATGAGCCTGTTCTGGTCCTAAGAAGCTTCAGTTACCTAACAGAGATGGAAGGAGAGGATCGTGAAAAGAGGATCTTAGTGTCTTAGAACTGCCTCTGAACCAACTAGTTTCTTCTTCCAAGAAACATTCCTTTTGGTCTGGTCCAAAACAAAGTGTACCTGGCACGACAAGCTGATTCAAGTAACAGTAAACCTCTCATTTTTTTATTCTGAGCTCACTGGATCTCACTGCCAGGGAAATCCCAGAGCACCTGCAAGTTGCCCAGCTGTCCCAAAGATAACCTGGAATAAGTTCCCCGAGCCATATGGCAAACGGGGTTGAGAGAAATATTTGTTAAATGACTGAGAATCAGCAATCAGAGATCCATATTTTTGATGTATTTGTGTTTATATTTTGAATTTTCACTCACACATTAGAATTATGATACTGTTCTACTTACTAAGGTTTCTTAATAACTTGTTTTTAATAGCTTTTCTAGAATGTGTTTGGATTGAATCATCTATATTCACCTTCGCTGTATTCATACCCCTGATTTAGACTTCATTATGACCAGCTATGTACTCTTGGAAGTTATCATCTAAATGGTAGAATATTTTTCTTTATGTGAAACTACCTAGCCTAAATAATCAGCTGTGTCTGTTTATCATTTTGAGCTCCAGAGTAGGGTACACACTTTCCAGGGGATGTATAAGAAAGTTCTTTGGAGTGTGAGAAGAAAACACTAGAACTTCATTTTCTATTTACACATTATCTAATGAATCTTAATGAGTATTCTTCTGAATAACTAACTAATAGTCAGTAAGGCATTCCCTTATATATCAATCCAGAAAAAAAAAAATAGAATGAGGAAAAACTGATAAAATGGCTGTCCCTTACTAACTGCCTGTTATGTCCCAAGCATCATGCTATTGTAAATCCTCACAGCAATGCTACAAGATAGACATTGCTATTCCTACTTTACAAATTAAAGAAAAAAAAAAAAAGGCTCAGAAAGATTAAATAACTAGTCCAGGGTCACATACTAGAAAGCTGAGGAGACAGGATTCAAACTCCAGTTTAATTAATTCAAAAGCAACGTCTCTGCACTTTGAACTATAGACTATGTTCCTGAAACTTTTACGAAAGTTGCCCTAATGACAGTATCGTATGAATGTACACACAGAGTGACCTGGGAACATTGTGCCCAACTGGTGGCTCAGTGGTAAAGAATCCACTTGCAGTACAGGAGGAGACATAGGTTTGATCACTGGGTTGGGAAGATCTGGAGGAGGAAATGGCAACCCACTCCAGTATTCTTGCTTGGAAAATCCCATGGACAGAAGAGCCTGGAGCGCTATAGTCCATGGGGTCACAAGAGTCAGACATGACTTAGCAACTAAACCACTACCATAGAGCACAAAATTTGAGGCAAATTGTCACCTTTTGAAAGTTCACATGAATTTTATTTTAATTCTGAACATTTTAATTAAAAAACAATGCTTTTTATCCTTTCAGCCCAGTCCAGTTCAGTCTCTCAGTTGTGTCTCACTCTTTGTGACCTCATGAATCGCAGCACGCCAGGCCTCCCTGTCCATCACTGTCCATCGAGTCAGTGATGCCATCCAGCCATCTCATCCTCTCTCATCCCCTTCTCATCCTGCCCCCAATCCCTCCCAGCATCAGAGTCTTTTCCAATGAGTCAACTCTTCGCATGAGGTGGCCAAAGTACTGGAGTTTCAGCTTTAGCATCATTCCTTCCAAAGAAATCCCTGTCATATTGCCTATATTATTCATAAAATCTGGGGCTTCCCAGTGGTAAAGAATCTGCCTGACAATGTAGGAGACAACAGAGACACTAGTTCCATCTCTAGATTGGAAAGACCCCCTGGAGTAGGAAATGGCACCCCACTCTAGTATTCTTGCCTGGAAAATTCCATGGACAAAGGAACCTGGCAGGCTATAGACCACGGGGCTACAAAAAGTCAGACGTAGCTGAGCAACTGAGCACAGCACATAAATAAAACCCATCTCTGCATTTTATAAATATGTATTAAATGAATAAAAAGGAGATGGAAAATACTTTAGAAGATGCCATGTAGCTCTGAATATTAGAATACACAAAGGACCACTGTGTCCAGAGGATAAAACTGAAAAGTAGATCTTCCTGACCACCTGTTATTCACCAGCTAGAATTATTGCCCTGTTGATTTTCTTCATAAAGGTTATCACAATTTTAAATTTTCTTGTTTGTTTTCTTGCTTATTTTCTTCATTCACCCACTAAAAATAAAAATGTCATGAGTAAGTGTAAAGGTTTATATCTGTACTTTTCAATTACTATAACATCAGTCCCTTCAGTCATCATGGCTCATAGTAAGTGTTCAGTCAGTAAATATTTGTCAAATGAGTGAGTCAATCAAAAATGTCCTTCCTACCTCTGTTACTGTAAGAATGAAGCCTCTCCATTCTTCCCCACTTTCTGTATTCTCTGTCTAAAGATGAAGACAAAAACAGGTAAGGACAAAGAGGGAAAGACATGAATAACTATAAAGATTAATACTTTTGTTAACTTAGAATAACTTTAGAATTTCCCATGACTTTTATAAGACCCCGAATATGTAAGCCCTCAAAACCCAGCAAGATTGACAAAATGCATAGTCTTCTATTGAAGCACAAAGTTTTAAAAAGTCAAGTATTTTTTAAACCACTTAAAATCAGTTAAGCAATAATTCAATTTCCTTTTTGCTTAGAAACCATTATTGTGTATTTGTTATGAAATATTTCCATACCATTTTCTTTTGTCAGAAGACAGAAGTACATAGCTTTAATCGGTTTGCTTATTAAACAAGTAAAATTGCACATATTTATTTAATTTGAAAAAATATCAGTGTTAGCACACTTATTTCTGCAGTTGTCAGTTCACAGTTACTCCCCCTACTCAGTTGGAGGCAACCAAGTAGTAAGTTACCTTAAAAGCTTCCAGTTCTTAGCTCTAAATATTACTAATACAGCCAACATTTATTAAGTGCTTATTATTGAGTGTTAGCTACTATTCTAAGCATTTCAGCTATATTAACTGATTTAGTCATGGCAATTGTGCAAAAAAATGACTTTTTAAAAAACATTTCATTTTACAGTTTTATTCATTTAACAGATATTCATTGAGTGTCTTTAAGTGCTAGACACTTTTATATACTAGTTTACACCTAAGACTAAAACAAAACTCCTTTTTCTCAGAAAGTATAGGATCTAGTAAGGAATAAATAATAAACATAACTGTGAGTAAATGTTTTAACTTCAAATGGAAATAAGAAAATAAAAAGTAGAGCAAGATTAATTAAGAGAGACTGGAAACACCATTAGTGGTGAGGGGAGAGGGAAAACAGCAGCAATTTTAATAAAGTGGTCCAGGTAGGCCTCAGTAAAACGGTTATATCTGAGTTAAGACTTACTTCTGGATGAAGAAACCAAGGCAATGAAGAGGTTAAGTAAGTTGCCTATAGTTACACACTAACAAATAAAACAACCAGAGTTCAAATCTGGGCATCTGACTCCAAGGTTATACTCTAAATGCCATATGAGAATTATCCAGGGAGCTTGCTTAAAACGCAGATTCAGAGGCTTGGGAATGGGACCTCACATTTCCTGAGTACAAGTGATTTCTGGTACACTGAAGCTAAAGGACAAGCGCTTTGAAGATTAAATCCAACTACATCTTATTCAACTGCAAGTTAATTCTCTATGTTGCAGTTGTTGGTTGACTTTTCACTGGCTCACTTTCAATGTCAATTCAAGAATAAAACCTTTTCCTATATACTGGTATACAGTGATAAATTTAACAAACATCTCTGCCTGTGTAGAGTTTAGAGTTTTACAAGATTAAGTCCATATTTCACAAATTGAGTATATATAACAATTCTCATTCATGTTTCTAATGGTTCTTTATAGCTTTTGTTTTCTGATCCAGTATCCAATCCAGTATCACACTTTGCATTTAGTTGTTCTGACTTCATAGTCTCCATAAACATGAACAGGTGTCCAGTATTTCTTTGGCTTTTTTTACACTGATATTCTTGATTAACACAGGCCATTTGCCTAGCAGAATGTCTCTCAATTTGTGAAATATGAATTTGTCTACTTCAGTGGTTCCAAACATATATCATGTTGGACATGTCTCAGAATCATCTGGGAACTCAGTGAATGCTGAGTTCTTAGATGCCAATTCAAGAACAACTTTCTAAAAACACCAGGTGAGATGGATTTGTGACTTTGCCAGAGGACAGAAGTATATGGTTTCAGTGTGCTTGTATACTAAACAGGGAATGTGCCCTTTCAAATCCTTATTTAGAAAACTGTGGTTCTTGGCAAAAGACAAGAAATGTTAACAAAATATAGGACTTGATATTCCTCACATAATTCCTCTCTAATTCCTTTTAACATTTTGAAGAGGTGAATGCTATTTATAACTATGACTTGTTTTAGACTAATTTCTTCTCACTCACCTTCAATTGTACGTCCTCTTTTGGCAAAACAAGGGTGAATTTTACACAGTTCTTTTCAGTTGAATTCTGATCAGTAAGGCATGTAAGGTCTATTATATCTAACTTGTCAATATACTGCAAAGAAAAAGGGAAATCTCATTAAATTACTTCAGAAGTAATATATATTGATATTAATTCTAGCAGGAAGGAAAATAAATAATATCTTCATTTCAACTTATTTATACTTGCTGTGGTATCCTGGCTTTCAGCTGTGCGTGGCACCCCTTCCCAACCCAGAAGGCACTGGAAAATGTATTATGTGGTGGTGGACTCAACTGGCTCATACTTGCGAAAGCCAGTTGAGAAATTGTCGGGAATTTTGCAAGCCAATTGTTAAGCATAGCCATTATTAAAAATTAAATTATATAAACATAAAATTAAATAAGTCATATTAGTAACAAAAGTAATTAAAATTCAAAACTCCTGTTTTCCTAGTTATATTACTATACAGTTGGCCAAAATATTTGTTCAGGTTTTTCATGTTTACAGAAAAATGTCAAAGAACTTTTTTGGCCAACCCTAATATATAGCATTCTCTGTCTCTTGTATTTCTTTATATCTTTATTTCTGTGTGGTGAAAATGCTATAAATGTACTGTGATGATGTGCTGCTGAACCTTTCTTTCCAACCTCATGTACAGTGAAATAATATCGATAGGGTGAAATTAGTCATGGTGGGAGTTTTTACACCATGAAAATCGGCAAACTTTACTGGTGGCTCAGCAGTAAGGAATCTGCCTGCAGTGCCGGAGACTCAGGTTCAATCCTGGATTGGGCAGATCCCCTGGAGAAGGAAATGGCAGCCCACTATAGTATTCTTGCCTGGAAAATCCCATGGACAGAAGAAACTGGTGGGCTACAGTCCATGGTGTTTCAAAAGAGTCAGGCATAACTGAGCAACTAAACAACAAATTAAGGTTTGATTTAGGTTTTGTTTTGTTAATTGTCCAAGGGGGCCACAAACTTTTTCTACAAAGGCTAAATAGGATATGTTTTAGGCTTTGTGGTCCATATACAGTTTTTGTTGCAAATGCTTGTTTTTTTAATCAACACTTTGAAAATGTGAAAAATATTCTTAGCTCATAGACTAAACAAAAACAGGCCATAGGCTAAATTTAGCTCAAAGACCACAGTTTGCTGATCTAAACTTCAGAAAATGAAGGGGAAAATGCCAGTACTGCAGATGAAATTTTAAAGTTTGCTGTCTCTCAAGCTTTTCCATTGTAATCAGAACAAAAAATGACAAAATATTCTTCCATAATTCTAAAATCATTATCTCACTCAACAAAGATGTTGCTCACGTCATTGACAAATGAGTGACATTCTTACATACATAATTATTGTTTTGCTTGCCTCTTACTCATTAATGTAAACAAAAATATTGGCCAACATTCATGTGAAATATAATATTTAGTGACAATAAAAATATTAGGGAAACAGCAGATTGGAAAACAACTCCATTTGTCAAATCATAATTGAACAGTAATTGGCTACAGATACAGGTTCAAAAATATCAGTGAAAGTATTCCGTGAGAATTAATTGCCTATATGGAAGTTTGTAGAGTATGTATTTTACTTTTTAACTATGTATTACACATTCTCTGTATCAGTAATATCTATAGTAAATATATGTTCGTATATAATTTTTCCTGGAAAGCCATTGTTCAGCAGTTGCCAAATGCTACTGGTTCAGTTCAGTCACTCAGTTGTGTTAAGACTCTTTGCAACCCCATGGATGCCAGGCTTCCCTGTCCTTCACTGTCTTCCAGAGTTTTCTCAAACTCATGTCCACTGAGTCAGTAATGCCACTGAACCATCTCATCCTTTGTCACTCCCTTCTCTCCCTGCCCTCAATCTTTCCCAGTATCAGGATCTTTTCCAATGAGTCACTCTTTGCATCAGGTGGCCAAAGTGTTGGAGCTTCAGCTTCAGCATCAGTCTTCAAATGAATATTCAGGATTGACATGCTGCTGGTTATAAGGATCCTATTAAGACATTTCTATCTTATTCTAGTATAATAAAAACATTCCTTCTGAGCAGTTGGTCTATGTGGTCTGGTCTGTATGCAGCTGACCAGATATGTTCTGTGATGTCTGAAAAATTACTACCATCTCTAATCTTATTAGGTATTATTAGTTATAATTTTTACTAAATCCCCCTCATTCTTGACTTCTTTTTATTTCCTTTACTTTCCTCTCTGTTATGCCCAATATAACTTATTTTATTATATTCTTGTAAGTATACTTATTCTTGTTTTCTGAGTAAGCTAAGGCATAAAAATAAGGAAATGAATTTTTTCCAGTTATTCCTGTATTGATATGGTTGAGGGTAAGTCTGGGTTGATCTATTTATCTTCAAAGAACAATTAAAAATAGAAGCAGAGGTATAAGGGAAGGGCGACAAAAATTTTAAATTAACATGTTCTGTGATATCTGAAAAATTACTACCATCTCTAATCTTATTAGATATTATTATATTAGTTATAATTTTTGCTAAATCTCCCTCATTCTTGACTTCTTTTTATTTTCTTTACTTTCCTCTCTGTTATGCCCAATATAACTTATTTTATTATATTCTTGTAAGTATACTTATTCTTGTTTTCTGAGTAAGCTAAGGCATAAAAATAAGGAAATGAATTTTTTCCAGTTATTCCTGTATTGATATGGTTGAGGGTAAGTCTGGGTTGATCTATTTATCTTCAAAGAACAATTAAAAATAGAAGCAGAGGTATAAGGGAAGGGCGACAAAAATTTTAAATTATACAGAATCTTTTCCTGATAAATTATCTAAAGCTAAAGGAGGAAGCAACAGAGGAAGAAATGGTGCAGTTAGATAAAGTATCATAAGCTTATCTACTGATTAGAAGAAAGGAGTCTATCTTTTGTTTTTAATTGTAGTATTGAAAGAGCCTTAGTGGCCATCTGTCTAATCTAGCTGCCCTCTGATGCTTGAATCTCCCGCAGGGTATTCCTCCATGCAGTCATCCAGCCTGTGCTGGGACATCTTGAACAACATGAAACTTACATCCTCCACAGCTCTGCCTGTGACACGGTTTTTCTTGTATTAAGCTAGTTTTCCCTAGACAACTTCCATCCATGGGAACTAGTCCCTCTCCCCTGGAATAACACTAAACAGATTCTGTGACTCTTTCACATGACCCCTGAGAGTCTTTCAAATATTTAAAGGCAGCTTTAAATTCTTCCCTTCTTCTTGTTGTTCAGTCACTCAGTTGTGTCTGACTCTGTGGCCACACTTCCCTGTCCTTCACCATCTCCTGAAGTTTGCTCAAACTCATGTCAGTTGAGTCGATGATGCCATCCAACTATCTCATCCTCTGTTGCCCCCTTCTCCTCCTGCCTTTAACCTTTCCCAGCATCTGGATGTTTTCTTTTGAGTCAGCTCTTTGTATCAGGTGGCCAAAGTATTGGAGCTTCAGCTTTAGCATCAGTCCTTCCAGTGAATATTCAGGACTGATTTCCTTTAGGATTGACTAGTTTATCTCCTTGCTGTCCAAAGGACTCTCCAGAGTCTTCTCCAACATCGCAGTTTGAAGGCATCAGTTATTTGGCACTCAGCCTTTTTTATTGTCAAACTCACGTCTGTACATTAACTACTGGAAAAACCATAGTGTTCACTATATGGACCTTTGTCAGCAAAGTAATGTCTCTGCTTTTTAATACGCTTTCTAGGTTTGTCATTGCTTTTATTCCCTTCTTACAGGCTAAGTATCTACATATCTCATTTGTTCTATCTCTGTGCTTTCTCCTAAACTATCACTGAAAAAATTCTCCAAAAGTCTGCATCCTCTTTTAACAAGCGATTCCACAGAGTTTCATTATTCCAGTCTCTTCAGGGGTCATGGTTAAGAATGCTGGCTCAGGAACAAGATCTGGGTTATATCCCTTGCATTAGCTTTCTGATCATGTATAAGTTTTTTAATCTTAAATTTGACAGTTCTCATCTAGAAAGTTGGGATGAAAATAGTACCCACTCTGCAGGGTGGTTGTGAAAATTCAATGAGATAATACATGTAAAATTCTTAAATACTTACTATATGCCAGCTACTGTCTGAAGTCTTTAGACTCTCTTTATTCCAATGGTCTTGCCTTGAGAATCCCAGGGACGGCGGAGCCTGGTGGGCTGCCGTTTGTGGGGTCGCACGGAGTCAGACACTACTGAAGTGACTTAGCAGCAGCAGCAGTCCTTTTATTTACTATTGGGTTTAATTTGGGCGGGGGTGGGGGACTTTATGAGATGGACTACTGTTTCCATCCTAATTTTGATTTGAAACTGATTATGTTGGAGATCTTTCATTTGCTCCTCTAGAGTCACTTTTATTCCTTCACCATCTAACACTGTGCACCAGGAGCAGGAACTCTCTGGACAAGATGAAGAGCTTCCTTCACCTCTGATTCTGTTGGGCTGGAACACTGGTGAACACTGGCAGGAGATCAAAGGAACAAGGAGAATGAGGTCGGATGTTTATTACTCTGTACAATTGCTTCCTCTGTCAAAGATCACTTCTTTTCAAGGCAGTCTTCCGCTCTCTCAGTACTCTTCTCTTCCTCTCCTCATAGGTGTGGTAATGGGGCACTGTTACAGAGCCTCAGGTTCTATACTATCCTTTGTGGTTTTCCTACTTCCTCTCCACTGCTTTGAATATAGTATCTTCATTAAACTGTCTTCGAATTACCTAATTTGAGAGATCATCTGTTTCCTACCAGTACCTTATCTGATACACTGAGACACAGAGGGGTTAGGTAAATAGCCCAAGATCCCAAAATGGCACCATGAACAGGAGCAGGGCTGGGACAAAACCCCGGTAGTCTACCTAAAGACCATATCCCAGTCACTAAGTTATACCTCTGTTGCCATGGAGTAAGTAAATAGTAACTATTAACTCTCTCACATACATGTATTGTACAAAGTTTAGGCCAAGGTCTTTTATTTTCACTGACATCAGTGGGAATTTGGAGACAAGACAGAGAAATTACTTTTGTTAAAATTTATTTTATGGTATTTGAAAACACTTTTATATAAATCTTATCTCTATCCAGAAATCTGGTGAAAGATGACTATTTTAAGTTTGTTTTCTGTTTGTTTTTTTAAATGACTTCTTGTTAGCTTACTATCATTAATGGTGCTGAAATGCCTGCAGGTAAGATACATCACACAGACTTTTTTGTATCTTTCATTCAATCTAGTCATGTGATACCATGTTCTAGAAGTGTGGGCTACTATATCCATGGTCTAAAATATTTATATTAAGTTATTGGATTATAAAATCTCATAAGCATAGCATTCCAAGGTAGGCATGCATTTGCTACTAAATGCTACATTTTATTTGTGGAAAAAATGAAATGCACCATTTCAATTTTTTTGTGGATAAACTGAAATATAAATCAGTTATTTAGAATTAATACAAATAAATAATCTCAGAATTTCTTTATTGTTATCCTCATGATTGAGCTCTTCAAAGTCCTGTCTCATGAGGTTTGTTTATGTCTTTCTAGAAAATTTAAATTGTGACATACTTTATGTTAACAAGCTTTGGGATCATCTAGTTCCCTTCAGATTATAAATACATGCTACAGCAAGACCAAAAGTAGGGGAAATTAAAGCCATCACTTGGTAGTAGGCAATTTGAATCCAGATGCTTAGCTAAAATTTTCAGTTCTCAACTAAGTTTTGTTATCAGGCTCAGAAAGAAAAGAATGCAAAGTTAAAAACATGAGTTAATACCTTCTTCTGAGTTGCCCAGGAAATTTTACCATGGATCTCAAATATAAATATTCTTATTTCAATTGGTTATATTAGCATATCTTTACTTTCAGAAGGCAGAAAATGAATAACAGACAAGAATGAATAATAGAATACTATATGACAAATATTTATTGGAAAAAAAAGTTGAATCAGCTGAACATGTCTACTTACTGTTGTACTTTTTTTGTCAGTGTAAAAGAAAAGTGTAGTTCCTCTCAACTCTGTCCAGTAATGCTTATACTCCTGCAGGAAAGAAATTGTAACCATTATTTCATTAAGTATACTCAACTATTTTCCTGTTGACATTTCCCTTTGTAACTTTCTTAATTTCTGTGTGATATATGGTTCTTCTTCATCCTAAGATAAATAACCTACTTTTATTGCTTAATTTTACATTTAATTCCTCCAATAAATCCTTCACAAATTTTAGTATGTGGCATGTAGTAGGGATGTAATTTGATTTGTATTTAAATACTTTATTTTCCAAAACTTTCCTCATTGATTCAAGACTCAACTTTCTGTACAGTTTCAGTGAAAGCTTGCACCTGTAATCAAGGGATCAGGTTAGAACAAAGCATTTAATGTCTACCTTCTAAGACAGTTGAAAGGATTGAACGAATTAAAACACATAGATCACTTAGCATAGTACATGGCTCATAGTTTAGGTTCAATAAACAGAATATATTTATATAGATGAAGAAAATATGAGCAATTGATAATGATAAAAATAACAATCAAAGCTGAAATTTGAATTCACGTTTCATTCATGTGCTTAACATTTCGTAATTAACATATTCACTTTATTGTGAGTTCTATAGAAAAACAATTTTTTTTAAGTTTAAAATGTTTAAGTAGTTTAGTAAGGCTCTTGACCAAGTGAAAGGCTATTTAGATAAGAACTTAACATTCTATGAAGAGTGGCTGTATTACAAAAGAATGGCAAGCGTGGTAGTTGGGGGGAGTGGTTAAAGAATTTTAAAAAAATCCTGCCACATCTAACACTTACCTATACACTTAGCTCTTTGCAAAAATATGTTTTGAAAAGTACCAGTTAGTTTTATGAACATGTTGGTCTTTCCTTCCTTTAGGGTTTACTAAGCTGGGTTTTCAGATGTTAGATTATCTTGACTTATATGGAGGATCAATGTAACAAAAGCAAATGAGGAATTTTTTTCTTTTGCTTATAAATGTGAATACACTCTTACGTGTTATGGTATTTTGTATCTTGTTACTAATGACATAGCATTTGCCTTTTTCTGATCAGCAAAATGATGGTCACCTCTTCAGAATTTATATACTTAATTTGCTCAAATAATGGGGACACTATAACCCATCTTGCTTTAATTTTCCTTGGCTCTCAGAAAGCTCAAGATTAAATTGATTCTACATTACAGCAACCACTTTTCTCATGGTCTTGATAGAACTGTTTTCTCACTTTGTCATTATGGCTGATAAGGTGCTATATTAGCTTTTCCTGTATATCAAGCCACCCTGAAACTTAGTGGACTAAAACAGCAAGCATTTTCTCTCTCCTCATCCTGTGTCTGACTGATGATACTTTTGGTCTGGGTATACTTGGCTAGGACTTAATGGTCTAGGATGCCCTCGTTCACTTGCTTGGGGTCTTGGCTGGGACTGTAAAATGACTGTGTTAGTATAAGAAATATATTTAGTCTTTGTTCCCGAGTTCTTGGTATAGAGATCCTTGGAATTTCCTAATAGAAGTGTTTTTGTTACTCCTAGTGAACCCCTTTACATCATATCAGAATTTTTACTAATGAGGTAATTTAGGATGGGACCCCTAGATAGCTTCAGGATGGGTCTAGTCACCAAAAAAACAAATAATTAGAGGGTTGGAACTTTCAGCTCAACTAACAAACCTCCAACCTGGAAGAGATTAAGCTTTATAAAATCTCTTGAACAACGAGATTTAATAAGCTTCTATATGCCAGAGGGGTGGTATACCTCATCTCCACAGAGACAGTAACACGCATGCTTTGGATCCTTCCAGACCTCGACCTTTCATCTAGATGTTCATTTGTTTCCCTTTTCAGTAAATGTAAGCAGTGTTTTCCTGAATTCTGTGAGCCATTCTAGTAAATTGTCAAGTCTTGGGAAAGGGTCCTGGGAACCCTGATTTATAGCCAGTTAGTGAGAAGGACAGGAGATCTGGGACTTGTGGCTAGTGGTTGAAGTAGGAGATAGTTTCATGGGACTCTTTTGTGGGACTCAGCTGTTAATTAAGCTGTAGGGTCTTCACTAAATTTGAGTAGGTAATTAGTATCAGAATTGAACTGAATTGTTGAACACTCAGTTGATGTCCAAGAGAATCAGAGAATTGGTTTTGGGGGCTAGAAACCACCCCACTGAAACAACTGGAATCACACTCCATGCAGTCTCATCTTGCAGTCAGCAAGCAGCCTAGACTTGTTCACGTGCTAACAGAAGGAATGCCCAGGGACAAGAGAGGGCAAAACCCAAAGTGCAAGTACTGCCTGATTCTCTGCTTTTGTCACATTTATCAAAGCATGACCCAATCTAGATTCAAGGGGCAGGAAAATAGATTCAGTCTCTTTATGGAAGGAGCAGTGAAGTCACATTTCCAAAGGGAGTGTATACAGTGAGGAATGAACAAACTGATGGTGGTCCTGCAGCAACCTACATCAGGAGCAGAGACAGAACTTGGAGCAGAGTTTCTCTGTCCAAGTCTTGTGCTCTTTCTTTTTCATCCTACTCTCAACACAGAGTGTGCTATAACACAATGTAATGAACTTGCTGGTGCTTTCTGAACCAATAACTGATGACCAAAGAAAAGAACAATTCCAAAGGGCATAGGATTGATGTTATCAGCCAATAGATGGTCCCCAAAGGAGCAATTATAAAACTGAGCAAAGAGATTTTTCCTCTTGTCTGAAATCCAGATGCCAGTATATACCTGACACATCTTGGAATCAAGGAGTTTAATAAGGCAACAGAATAAACCTTAATTTCAGCCCCCATCAGAAGTCTTTTATTTCCTTATTTTCACATAGTATAAAAAAAAAGGTGGTATACCTCATCTCCACAGAGACAGTAACACGCATGCTTTGGATCCTTCCAGACCTCGACCTCTTCATCTAGATGTTCATTTGTTTCCCTTTTCAGTAAATGTAAGCAGTGTTTTCCTGAATTCTGTGAGCCATTCTAGTAAATTGTCAAGTCTTGGGAAAGGGTCCTGGGAACCCTGATTTATAGCCAGTTAGTGAGAAGGACAGGAGATCTGGGACTTGTGGCTAGTGGTTGAAGTAGGAGATAGTTTCATGGGACTCTTTTGTGGGACTCAGCTGTTAATTAAGCTGTAGGGTCTTCACTAAATTTGAGTAGGTAATTAGTATCAGAATTGAACTGAATTGTTGAACACTCAGTTGATGTCCAAGAGAATCAGAGAATTGGTTTTGGGGGCTAGAAACCACCCCACTGAAACAACTGGAATCACACTCCATGCAGTCTCATCTTGCAGTCAGCAAGCAGCCTAGACTTGTTCACGTGCTAACAGAAGGAATGCCCAGGGACAAGAGAGGGCAAAACCCAAAGTGCAAGTACTGCCTGATTCTCTGCTTTTGTCACATTTATCAAAGCATGACCCAATCTAGATTCAAGGGGCAGGAAAATAGATTCAGTCTCTTTATGGAAGGAGCAGTGAAGTCACATTTCCAAAGGGAGTGTATACAGTGAGGAATGAACAAACTGATGGTGGTCCTGCAGCAACCTACATCAGGAGCAGAGACAGAACTTGGAGCAGAGTTTCTCTGTCCAAGTCTTGTGCTCTTTCTTTTTCATCCTACTCTCAACACAGAGTGTGCTATAACACAATGTAATGAACTTGCTGGTGCTTTCTGAACCAATAACTGATGACCAAAGAAAAGAACAATTCCAAAGGGCATAGGATTGATGTTATCAGCCAATAGATGGTCCCCAAAGGAGCAATTATAAAACTGAGCAAAGAGATTTTTCCTCTTGTCTGAAATCCAGATGCCAGTATATACCTGACACATCTTGGAATCAAGGAGTTTAATAAGGCAACAGAATAAACCTTAATTTCAGCCCCCATCAGAAGTCTTTTATTTCCTTATTTTCACATAGTATAAAAAAAATTGAAGGCATTGAAATAACCCTTTGCCTGGTGTCTCTGCTGCTTTCACTTGCCCTCCAGTCTATCCTGCATGGTACTGCTAGAATTACTCGTCTGCAGAGAGTGGGACTGAATATCTACGAGGTAAGTCTGGGAGACAGAGTCCTCAGCTCAGTCCCTTGCCGTCATCTCTTAACTCAGCCTACCACACAGGATGTTCTGCTCTGTTCCTGCCATGTGGCAGAGGGTCTCCAAGAGGGATAGGCAAAGGTTCATTCCGTGATGGGGGAACTAATAGCTCCTATGCAGCAACTAAGAGTTTGTACGCTTCAACTAAAAAGAAATTCCATATGCCGAAGGAAGATTGACGATCCCACGTGCTGCAACTAAGACCCAAGACAGCCAAATCAATTTTAAAAAATCATAAAGACTACTTAAATCTGGGGTAAAGTGTCAACACAGTTTTAGCCTTGAGTCTAATCCACATATTGATATAATTTATAAATAAGAGTAACATTCTTTTCATATGATAATTTGCATGGGTGTGTGACAGTTGTGGCATCTAAAAATCTCTAAAACAGATCTCTTTCAATGGGATTCTGTACAAAAAGAAAATATTTTGTAAACTAGAATAATGAAATTCATTGTAATTCCTATATGAAATCATGCTTTCATATGGTCTTAAGTAAAGAGATAGAAAACTGCATTGAGAAATTTGGTTTCAAAAGTTGCTAGCCTATACTGTCTACGATCAGCCCAGTGTTCTGTAAACACTCTGAAAGTATATTGTCATTCTGTTGAAAGAGTACTTGAATTTTCTCAGAATTGACTTGAGATTAAATAATAAAACAATTCAGTTTTATTGTGGAGCTTTAAAAAAAATCATATCTCTCTCTTTAAGGCTTTTACATTCTGCTCTAATAGGAAGTCTCTTGATGCAAGGAGCAAATCAAGGATACATGATATTTTGGAACTAGGATGGGAGTGAAGAAGTGGGGAGGAGTTTGGAATATAGGCATAGTGGTTAGAGAATTGATCACAGGTTGTGTAGTTTTACTGAAGGATGGCATCTAAGATCAAGGCCAAACCCGATTTTATGATTCCTGGAGAAAAAGAAAACAAGAGAAAAGCCTGTAGTCAAAGTCTACTAGTCTGTTAATCTTCTTAATTAGCCTCATCAGTATTAACCTACCATAAGATAGAAAAGCTAAAATCAGTTATAGCAGTCAAAGTTTATTGCATTCTGTCTATATATACATGCATACATGCATCTATGCTTCTGAGAAAAATTATAGAGGTGTTCAGTCATGAGAATGGTATGAATTGCACAGAGTTAATGAGGGAAACATGGGAGCAATACTGATAAATAAACATACAGATTTTTAGAAAGAATAAAGGAGGATTTATTAAATGAGGGAAGAAGCAAGAACAAAAGAGACAGGGTTGAGAAAAAGGCAGCCAGGAGGAAAAGGAAGATTATAAATATCAGTGGGCCATGTGAACACCAACCACAGCCACAAACCTAAGAATACTTCTAATTTACATTCAGTATGCAGAGACCTGCAGGCCATAGTCTTGGTTTAGTTTCTGGAGAAGTGCTCCTGGAAACTAGTATAATTTAAGTCATCTATAAATATCAATTGTAATGACCAACATATAGGTATATATTTATATCTACAGAGATAACATAAATATTTTAAAAATTAAATTTGAAGGACGTTTTTGAATTAAATACATTTAATACAAGATGTCTTATTTTTAAGGAGTCACTTGTGTTCAGTTGCTGAAGTAAGAAAAGATACTGAAATGGGTCTTTTGAATTTATCACTAGCTTCATTATCATTAGATGACCTTTTATTTAGAGTCTAAGGTGACTATTATTTTCATTCATTAAGTAATTGTTTTTGAAAGACTACTGAGCTTACTGTTGAGCTCAGTGTGATGAAGAATCTAGTGGTTAGACAACCCCAACCTTGAGAAACCCAATAAATGGAATTTTTTTTTGAAAGGCAGCATGATGTCAAGTGCTTTGCAATAAAATCCCAGCTGGGCTGTTTAGGTGAGGCACTTTGAACACAAACTCTGTGAGTAACAATTCACCCATCTTGAAGTGGATAAAATTATTTCTACCCAGAAGAATTACTGTAAGGACCAGAGAGACAGGACATTAAAAGCCTAACGTATCTCGCATGTCAACACCTCAAGAAAATATATTCATATAGTTCATCTGATCATCACAGCAACCCATTCAGTTATACAAGAGAGTAATTGTCCATTTTACAAAACAGGAAACAGATGAAAAGATATGAGGGATTGCCCAAGTTCTACAGGAGGACTGATACATCTCCCGGCACCCAGGACTCTTTTCTCATTTATTTAACTAGTAAAAATGGGTGACAATGCAAACCCAGTAAAGTTCCTCTATATCCCCTGCCCCCAATAAAAAGTTCCTTCCTTCTTCTCTCTTGTGAGTGAATAAAGGTTCTTTGCTTAAGGAAGGACATTGTATAGTAGTCTACAAAGTGTGGCACTAAACCAGGAAGCATGTAAGATCTCATTGGGGAAGAAACTTTTAGAATATCTATTTATATTTCATTTATTTCATCTTTCTTCTTTTCTTGCATACAGTCAATCATTTTTTTGGACTTAGTACAGGAGCACACCATAATTTCTAAACAAATTAATATTCTTATGTTAGAGGTCTATGTTCAAAATATTTTCTTGAAAGGAGTGTGTTACTTTAAAAATTTGGAAAGCACTAGCAGAGAGAACTTTTTGAGAGCACAGCCAAGACCTAAAATTTTTCTAAATGAATTAGTGGCAGTTGGAGAACTAGTGAGAGAAATGTTACTTTGAAGCTATTTTAATGGTCATATTCTATGTTCAGGCTAATAAGATACATTACATACCATTGTTTTAATTTGAACACATCACAGTTTGAAGAAACTGTGAGATGTTATCCAAATTCTCTCTTATCTTCAAATAGTTCCAAAAAATGAGAATTTTGCACATTTCTAAAAGCTTTGATGCCATGGGTATCTCATTGTAGCACCTAATGGCTTTTATTCAGAGAAGGCAATGCAACA
>SJYC01128524.1:0-21385 GCA_006408675.1 Madoqua kirkii | reverse complement strand
TTTGATCATTATTTAAAAACTTCAATCAAACAGAATAGGAGCAGAAGTTTTAATTTCAGGAATAGTATAATTTTATCTTAATAGTACATGTCAGCATGGAAGCATAGTAGTACATTGCAGAGAAAACATATACCAAACATTTTATCTTCTACGCTAAACTTTTCTGTGATATTTAAATACATTTTTTGGAAATTTAAGAATTTTTTTTACATTAGTGACTTAACAGTAGAACCTTATATTATTATACATAATACTCATATATATATATACATATGAGTTCAAGCCATATGTTGTATTTAAATTGTGCAAATTGGGATCATATTTCTTACCTTAGGAAAGAAGGTTCAATTCTAGCACAAACAAGAAGGCCCTTGTTACATCATGTCACCATAAAAAAATTTTATATTAAGACAGAAGCTTTAATATGATCATCTGTGGACTTACCTGGTATTCTGACCGCTTAACTAATAAAAAACCTTCAAAGTACAAGGGTAGGGCAGTAATCTTTGACCTTTCTTGGAAGATCCTGCGAGGGGCTGGTTTCGGGGGCTTCTTAGCCATCATACCCTCTGGTTGGTGTGTGGTTTGTTTCAACTTTATCCAGTTTCAGACAAAATGAGATCTCCCTTGTGTGAGAGGAAAGGGCAACTGTTCAAAGAGGAAGTCCCAGCTAAGAGTTTAAACCACCAATAGGACACACATGCACACTTTTTTTTTCTTTACTTTATGTGAGTTAAGAAAGAACAGGCGTAGACCAACTTTGATAGGGTAATCTCTCAGGAAACTACATGTGTTTAGAATTACAATCGCAAAATAAACAGAAAAGTAATATCACCAGAGGATGAAAAGAACAGATGTGGAGATTACGAACTTTCAGGGAGACATCAAGGTCATGTTTGTTTTCTCCCATCTTTTTTGTTTCTTGCTGCCCATTTTTATCCTAAGAAGACATGACTTGAATTAGTTCTACGTCATTAAAAATTACTTCATAAGACAACTGTATTAATGCTATTTCTGTTTTAGGTACAGCTGGTCTTCTATCCAGATTCTACATGGATTGAATTGACTATACATAGAAAATTTTAGAAAAAAAATTCAGAAACTTCCAAAAGGCAAAACTTGAATTTCCTATGTTTTGAAAACTTTTCATATATTGTATTAAGTATAATAAATAACTGAGATGATTTAAAGTATACAAGAGGATTGTGTAGGTTATATGCAAATGCTCTGCTATTTTATATAAGAAACTTGAGCATTCAAGGATTTTGGTATCTGTGGGGGTCCTGGAACTGATCACTACTGATAGCAAGGGAGGACTGCATTTCAGAACTGAACTTTGCTTAAATTTTTAGAAAAATGATGCTATTTATCCCATGCCCATTTTGATGGTTCACTAAATGTAAACTGCAGTTATGGGAATGTGATATTTTTTACTCCTTTGTCAATCAATATTTTGAGTTGGTCATTTACCAGTGGATATTTGGCAAAATATGTCTGGAAGAGAAAGCTGTAAATTGTCAAGCTTATATTTTGCTCTTTTTTCTTTCTAAGAAAAGGATCACTGATGCTATGATGCATAGACGAGGTACGGCTACCTAGTAAGATTTATAGAGCTACACTAAGGCCCAAATGCATGAATTATTTGTTTGTGGAAAATGGTCCATGAGAGACTGGATTTGGTACAACACTGTGCAAAGAATGGTGGGAGAGAGGAACACAGGAAGGAAATCTGGTTTATTTTGCAGGGGTCTTGAGATGTTCCACCATTTGCTATTTCACTCTTAATATTACAGAGTTGCTTGAGGAGTAGAATGCAGCCCAAAGCATTCTTCCCTGTTAGACTAGCCTGTTCTCATCAGTCAAAGCAATACAGGAATCTCCAATTTGAGCCTCCTTTCCTAATGGAAAGACCATGTGGTTTTCCCCACCAGGATGGTTCTATTGGATCTTCAGCTGTAGGTGTGAGAAATCAGATTGTCTACAAAAATGAGGTATGATGAAATAAAATTCCTGTTTTATAGCCAGACAAGAAAAATTTAAACATAAAATGTTTCTCTTCCCACTTGGGCCTCTCTCTCCCCTTCAATGTGTTCAGTATTGTGTATCTGCATAAATCAGACCTCCCTGGGAGATAACCTTCCTTCTCAGTCTGGTAAGGAGGTGTGATGACCCACCACTTGCTTTGTACTGGCATGTCTAAACTGTCAATATGTTTTTGACCTGAAACTCTGTCTCAAAAACTTATATAATGTTGTTTTGATCTCTAATAAGCAGAACAATCCTTAGAACTTTCTGAAAGGTTGTTCCCGAGGTTATAATCTCAGGTTGGCTTGAATAAAGTTTTCCATTTCTTTCTTAGATGTACTATTGATTAACTTTTTCATTCATATGCATGGTGTAGTTGGCAAGATACAAGTGATAACCCACCAGAAGATACCTGAAATCTTCCCTGACTGGCACTCCACACGAGTATGAGTCCGCTGAGCCCCACTGGCTTCTTAGTACTCCTCAGAACAGTGAGTTCTCCTGTTATCTGGATCTCATTGCTTTTAAGTGATAAGCCTGAAAATTTTATTTGAGCTATTTTTATTCAAGACTTGGAGTCTTAGGGGCACTAGTGCATTTCTTAAGGTCGAAATCTAGGGGATTCTGGGGAGGAGGCCCAAGGAAATATGAGTGGTTGGATTTCCATTAAATTTGGCTTAAGTTTAAAAAAAAAAACTTGATATATAGTCTGAATAAAATATTTCTAGTGAAATGAGAAATTGAATTATTCAGCTGCAAAGAAAAAAGGACATTTGTTCCTTTGGGCCACAAAGTATTCTCAGGTGACTGAGCACCTAGAGGAAATGTCTGAGGATTAATTGTGACAGAAGTTCTATGGAGAAAGGAATTCTATAGAGAAACTCAGTGCAATTGCATAGAATTACAAGTAAGTTCTCAGGTAGAGCAATACAGACTGATTATCAGTAAACTAAAGAGTGTTCAGATACACTATGAAAATGAAAACAGCTTTGTCAAGAAGCATTTAACAGGAGGCTTCCTGTGTGCTGTTTTGGATCTGTCAGGAATGCTCTGAATACTCAGGAATTAAGAGGAGAGGCAAGCCTCTCCCGGGGGCTGAGGAATCCAGGCATTTCCCTCATTAGTTCTTCTATATGGTGATATGTACCCTCTTCCTTCTTGTGAACCATACGGTAAAAGTGATGGTTTACAACTCTTTCTCTCTAATATGGATCGCCTATGTTTTGTAAGTCTGGAATTTTAATCTTTATCTTTGCTCGCTCGCTCGCTCGCTCGCTCTCTCGCTCGCTCGCTCGCTCTCTCTCTCTCTCTCTCTCTCTCTCTTTCAGGCTGATTCCCTGGAGCGCAGAGGCTCCCTGAGTTCACTTTCCTGCCCCGGCTTCTAAGACCCTCTCAAGAAGGCGCTCTGCGCCTTCACTCCATCAAGAGGGCACCTGAGGCCTTCGTGAGCAAAGCAAGCCCGTACAGGGGCTTTATTGGCTTTCTGCGTAAACCAAGGAATATCAGCCTCTTTCTCTCTCCTTTACTTTCTTATCGGTAGACTCCAGATCACCAGGTTCCGGTCCATTAAAGGATCTCAGCACAGCTTGAAACTGAAATTGGGAGATGAAGATTCAGAGTTACTGCCTTGCCTTTATATTCAGACCTGTTTCTTGCTACCCCAATCTTTAAATGATAAAATATAAGTCCAAGTACATTTTTTGAGACAAAGCCATAATTAATTTTTAGATTCAGTATACTAAGGAAGTGATTTGAGTGGCAAAGGAAAACCTAATTTGACAAATGACCTAATCCACCTTCTTGGCAGCTGGTAGCTATAATACAGAGGGGAAGTGAAAGGAGGGATGAGAACTGAGAAATGAAGAAGGGGGCAGGAGATAGGATGTTGGTAATCATCAGTGGTTAGAATAGAAGAAAAGTAGTTACTGGCCTTATGGCCAGAGAGTTTCATGAGAGAAAGAATATCTCTAGAAAAATGTGAAGACAGGAATATATTTGAGAAATAATCATCTAGTTAATTATGTCTTTCTTAACTTAAAAAATAAACTAAAGAAAAACCAGTTCAACAGCTTCTGTAAGTTTCTTTGATTTGCCAGCTTGCAAGTAAAATTGATCCTTAATATAACAATGCTCAAATTATATTCCCCTAAAACTGACAAAATGCAAAAATCCTGTTGAAATATTAGTATCCAGTTGGACCTGTCCATGACTTTCAACATCATTATACCACTGCACCATTGCAATAGAAATCCTGTTACAGATATTGCAAGTTTTAAGTGGTGAATAATAAGTTTGTAAGTAAGAAAAAGTGTTGAAGCAGAAGGAGAGAAGCCAGTTTTGCTGCTAACCAGCTCCAGACCTTGAACAAAACAGTTCACTTCTCTGAGATAACAGCTTCCTCATTTCTTGCCTTAAGAGCTGCAACAGGCTGCTTTCTGCATGCATGCCAAGTCACTTCAGTTGTGTCCGACTTTGTACGACCCCATGGACTATAGCCCACCAGGTTCTTGCATGCCCTTCTCTAAGGGATCTTCCTGACCCAGGGATGGAACCCACATCTCTTAAGTTCCTGCATAGCCAATCAGATTCTTTACCACTACTGCCACCCGGGAAGCCCCAGCTTCTTTCTGCTGCTGCTGCTGCTAAGTGGCTTCAGTTGTGTCCAACTCTGTGTGACCCCATAGACAGCAGCCCTCCAGGCTCCCCCGTTCCTGGGATTCTCCAGGCAAGAACACTGGAGTGGGTTGCCATTTCCTTCTCCAATGCATGAAAGTGAAAAGTGAAAGTGAAGTCACTCAGTCGTGTCTGACTCTTAGTGACCCCATGGTCTGTAGCCTACCAGGCTCCTCCATCCATGGGATTTGCCAGGCAAGAGTATTGGAGTGGGTTGGCTTCTTTCTAGCATCCTCGTGTTTTCCACTCTTTGCCTCTCTGATCCATTTAAAATGCAGTATAAGCCAGTCATTTCCCTGCTTCAAACATTTTATGAATTCTCAGTCCTTCAGATTCATTCTTTTAACTTTTTCATCAGCACTAAATATTAATTGAGCACCAACAAAATGCTCAAACATCACAAGGTCATTCCTAACCCTTTTAAATCTACTCCTTAAAAATACTCTCACTTCTAGTAACTTTGCTTACTCCCAATTGTCTTAATACTCATGGTCTTTCCCATCTCTCATACCTTTCCAATCACTGTACACTTTGCTTTGCTGCTCTTCTGCCCTCTTGTTAATACAACTCCCTGCTTGCCCTTGAAGACCCATATTGAGTATATCTTTATTGTGAAGATTTTCTGAATCCTTCCCCATCCTCAAGAGGAACCTTTGTCTCTCTCATCCTGCATTCCCATAGCATTTTATGAATTTTTTATTATAGTATTTGTTCCATTGTATTTTAATTACTCATATAGCCTCTGTATCAACAGGAAACTGAGTTTTTCAAATACAAGGGTTGTTTTGAAGTCAAGGTCAATAAGAAGTATTATATATTGTGGTAACCATTTATTGAATTTTTCCAGCTGAAAAAAAATTATGATTCTAATTCTTAGCCCCCACTGTGACAGGAAATTTTTTTTTCTGATATGTGTGAACATCGGTCGATGTATGATTCTTTTGTTGCCCTGTATAACAATCATGGACTTCCCAGGTGGCAGAGTTGGTAAAGAATCCACCTACCAATGCAGGAGATGCAAGAGACACAGGTTCAGTCCCTGAGTTGGGAAGATCCCCTGGAGTAAGAAATGGCAACCCACTCTAGTATTCTTGCCTGGAAAATTCCAAGGAGCCTGGCAGGCTACAGTCAGTGGGATCACAAAGAGTTGAACACAACTGATCAACTGAGCACACACACAAACATAACAATTATATTAATATAAAATTCTTGAAAATATTCAAAATCTAACTGGTATAGTCATCATCAGCATCTTCATCACAGGAATTTGCTTTAGATCAGGATATATGAAAAATATAACTCAACAGCTTTGAGTAAAGTATATGGATTAACTCATATAAAACCAATATCTTAATATTCTTTGTTATCTATAAGTCATCTATGTTATAATACAATTAAAGTGAATGAATGCGCATTTTTGTAACATTTAAGGGTCTCTAAAATACTTTATTATCCAATTTATTGAAATTGATTCAGTCGGTAAATCTGAATAGAAGTCTCCAATCCCTCTCTAGTACTTCCTAATTTATGACCCTTGTTTTAATTAATGTTTATTGACAATTTACTGCCATTTGTATCACAATGTATATGTGAACTGAATACATTTATGTTTCATGGCTTTAATTTTAACTGAAAACAATTTTAATTTTGATGATTAGGTAAAAACTTTATGCCATAGTAAGTCATTTTTATTCAGAAAATGTTCCTACTAGATCTTCTGTGACAGAAAGGAAACAAAAAAATGTAAGGAATCACTGTTATAGAAGTGACATTATTTGCTCCGTCAGAGTGGTTTAATTCAATAACCTTGTTAACCATAGGTTGGTGCTTTACATCCATTCCAACCTCTGCTAGTGTGCCATTCTTTACTGCAGAGGCTTAAAAGTTAAAAACTATATTTCTCTGTCTTCTTTGTAGCTAGAGAGGGCCTGCATTCAATGTTGGCAAGGAGGAGGGGAGACGGATCTCATTCCTTCTCAGTCCTTTGGTTTTTCTGTAGGTGAGCATGGTTTATAGGCCTCTGATTTTTCTGTGGCAATGTTATCAGAAGTTTCAGTGTCTGATCACCAGTTTCATGAGTGTTGAGAGTCAAAGCATGGAACACTGGTTTTCTGATAACCATCAGGGCAGGTACAATGTGCTTCTGAAGCCAGAAGCAGTAAGGATGCTTCCTGCGCATGGAGACTTGTTTTTGGTGGCTTCCTTGACATGGCAGTCTGGTAATTATGGTGACTTTCTCGTTATGCAGTCAGTATGGTTCTGGGACTAAGCACTAAAATCCACTTTCCAGTTTTTCACTTTGCTTCATGCAACTGGCTCTTCGTGGTTCAGTTCTGTAGTATATGTTTGGGAATTATTCCTAAAAGCCCAAAATACATTATTTTCCATCCCTTCCAACCATACTGTGAGCCGACAAATGCCTAAATTAGCTAGCATGAATTTATGTAACTTATCCCAGATCAATACAATTTTCCAAGGTCTATAGGAATAAGAGAAAAGTTATCCTAACATTGGAGTTTCTCTGTAATCTAGTTCTGTTTTGCAAATATGAACAGTTTTTCAGTGTCTGACAAATTTTCTCTATATCAACAGCACATCCTTTCTGCCTCACAACTTTGCTTGTAGTTTTTCTATTTCTTTCAGCTTGTAAATTTCTTACTGTTAGGTATTGCCAGCAAGCTACAATTTTGGCATTTTGTGTGTTTAAACTTTCTTTAGGCATTTTAGTTTATAATATATCTCATTTCTTATACATATTTAAAATAATTTCTTATTTTTTCTAATTATAAGTAAACTTACATAAGTCTTAGACAAAAGCGAAAGGCACAAAGAAGACAATGAAAATTACATGTTCTTCTGTTATCTATACCATTAGCATTGTTTGGATGGGTATCAACTTTTTTGGCACTTTTTCTCTATTTGTGTATATTTATATAGTCAGGTAAACTCTGTACTGCTATTTGATAAACTGCGTTTTTCAAATAATGTATCTATTCAAAGTGAAAGTGAAAGTTGCTCAGTGGTGCCTACTCTTTGCTACCCCGTGGATTGTAATTCACTAGGCTCCTTTGTCTATGGAATTTTCCAGGCAAGAATAGAAGTGGGTTGCCATTTCCTTCTCCAGGAGATCTTCCCAAACCAGGGATCAAGCCGTTGTCTCCTAGAGTTGCAGGCAGTCTTTACCTTTCAAGCCACCAGGGAAGCCCATGATCTATTCAAATAATGTATGGCGTCCCACTCCAGTACTCTTGCCTGGAAACTCCCATGGATGGAGGAGCCTGGTAGGCTGCAGTCCGTGGGGTCGCTAAGTCAGACACGACTGGGCAACCTCACTTTCACTTTTCACTTTCATGCATTGGAGAAGGAAATGGCAACCCATTCCAGTGTTCTTGCCTGGAGAATCCCAGGGATGGAGGAGCCCAATGGGCTGCCGTCTGTAGGGTCGCACAGAGTCGGACATGACTGAAGCAACTTAGCAGCAGCAGCAGCAGCAGAGTACATTTATGTCAATAGTGCTTAGTCGCTCAGTCCTGTCCCACTCTTCATGACCCCATGGACTTTAGCCCACCAGGCCCCTCTGTGTGTGGGGATTCTCCAGGTAGGAATATTGGAGTGGGTCACCACGCCCTCCTCCAGGGGATCTTCCTAACCCAGGGTTTGAACCCAGGTTTCCAGAATTGCAAGCAGATTCTTTATCATCTGAGCCATCAAGGAAGCCCAAGTATGAATGTACATTGTTTAAATGTTTGCCTAGTACCATCAAAGAAATTTATCTTTGCAAGGTTAAAATTATAATGCAGAACTGTATTAAATTTTTGAAAATCTAAGTGTGTTTTAAATTACAAAAGCTCTGTTTTTGAGAAAAGAGTTATATCGTCTAGAAGTAAACTAGAGGCAACAGAAATGGAGACTAGAGAATAGAGATTTGTTATGTTCTTATTAAGAGAAGCAATGTATTATATAATGAAGTATAATTGCAACTAAGAATCAAATGGTTGGTGCCAAAATAACATAGGAAACTTAATGCTGGATCAGTTTATAACAGCACTCTAAAACTACCAGCTCAATGCAGGACTTTAAGACATAGTGCATAACATTATTATTTTTCTTTTTGCTGAACGTTGCTGCCATCTACCTGCATATTGCAAGTACACTTTATTAACTTGGCAGTTGCAGTCTGGTAGAATCTTTGAATCTGAAAACAATTTTTTTTCAGAAAAACCTAAGTGAATATACTTACCAAACGAGGTAAGGACATTCTCTTACATTAACAATAGCATTATAATATCTAAGAAAATTTACAATTCTCGGACATACAGTGGTCAATATTTTACTTTTCCACTGTTGCTTAATGCTCTAATACAGCTTCTTTGATCTGAAGACTCTGATCAAAGCTCACACACTGCATTTGTTTTGTATCTCTCTCTCTCTCTCATGTTCTTAATTTTTAAGTTAAGTTTACAGAGGTATTTAGTCACTAAGTCGTGTCCCACTCTTTTGCGACTGTAGACTGCCAGGCTCCTCTGTCCATGAGATTTCCCAGGCAAGAATACTGGAGTGAGTTGTCATTTCCTTCTCCAGGGGAGATTGCAAGCAGATTCTTTACTACTGAGCGACCAGAGAAACCCCTGCTGCTGCTGCTGCTGCTGCTGCTGCTGCTGCTGCTGCTGCTGCTAAGTCACTTCAGTTGCCTCCGACCCTGTGTGACCCTTATTGAAGTATAATTTACAACAAAGTTCATCCTTTTAAAAATGAGCACAGTTTTAAGAGTTCTGAAAAATACATATAGTCATATATGTATTTTTACATATAACTACCACTATAATCAAGACATAAATTATTATTTCCACCATTGCAAAAATCTCCCTCCTGACTCTCTGGAGTCAGTGTCTTCTTCCCCCATGACATCATCCTCTGGTAACCACTGACCTCATATCTGTTCACATAGTTTTACATAGTTATACACATAGGTTCATGCCCAGCTCTGCTGTTTAATGGTAGTGTGATCTTGAGCAGTTATTTAAAAACTGTTTCATTTCTGTTGACTATAAAATGTCAATATTAGTTGTCTTTTCTCATAGGAATGTTCTAAGAATTAAATAAGTTACTGCACGGAGAACATTTAGGATAGAACTTGCCATACAGTATGCCCTCAGTAAATAATTGTATGTATTACTATTTCAAGTGTGCAACCAAATTATATAATATAGCCTGGTTGGCAAAATTTCTGCTAGACCAAGTCTAAAAAGCACCATAATAATACCAGTAGCATCATTTATTGAATTCTTGCTATGTTTTAGGCATTTCAACTAGATTTTGAAACAAATTAATCCAGATTTCAACAACTTTAACATTATTCCTATTTTACAGACAGGAGAATTGAGAAACTTACAGTTTAACTTGTTCATTATGGCAGAATTAGTGAAACAGAGTGAAACTCAGACTTGTCTGATTTTTCAGTGCTTCTTTCCTATTAAAAAAAAAGTTTTTTCTGGTAACATTTGTTAAAACATTACAAATTAAAAAAATTATTTGTTTAACTCTTGATTAATGAATTTATTCAATAAATAATACATTTTATTACATAGTTATTGACTATATTCCATATACTATACATTTCATATCTGTGACTCATTTATTTTGAAACTGGAAGTTTGTACCTCTTAATCTTCCTCACCTATTTCTTGCCTCCCCCATCCTCCCCATAACCACCTGTTTGTTCTCTGTATCTATAACTGTTTTGATCTTGTTAAGTTTGTCCTTTTGTTTCTTAGACTAAAAATAAAAGTGAAATCATACAGTATTTGCCTTTCTCTTGTCAGACTTATTTCACATAGCATATTACCCTTTAGGTCCATCCATGTGGTCAGAAATGGGAAGATTTTATTCTTTTTTATGATTTCATTGCTGTGTATTTAATCCAAGGAAAACAAAATTCAAAAAAATACTAATTCATAAATATTATGCTTCTCTATATTCATAGCAGCACTATTTACAACAGCCAAGAATGGACACTGCCTAAGTGTCCATCGACAGATGAATGAATGAAGACTACTACTACTACAATCCAATAGTATTCTTAATGATGAATGAATTAAGAATACTACTACTAATACTATGATCCAATAGTATTCTTAATTCATTCATCTGTTGATGGATACTTAGGCAGTATCCATTCTTGGCTGTTGTAAACAGTGCTGCTATGAATATAGGGATGCATAAATATTTATGAATTAGTATTTTTTTGAATTTTGTTTTCCTTGGATTAAATATACAGCAATGAAATGCTGAATCATATGATAGTTCTATTTAAAATTTATTTCCATATTGTTCTTCATAGTGGCTATACTTATCTACAGTTCCACCAACAGTGCACAAGTGTTTCCTTTTCTCCATATATTAGCCAACACATGTTATTTGTTGTCTTTTTAATAATAGCCATCTGACAGACATATGAAGTGACTTGTCTTTATGGTTTTGATTTGCACTTCTCTGATAATTAGAGATGTTGAACAATTTTTTTTTCTATTCTTTTTCCAATTCTTTTCCCATTTAGGTTACTACAGAATATTGAGTAGCATCCCTGTGCTATACAGTAGGTCTTTGTCGATTACCAATTGAAATATAGCACTATGTACATGTCAATCCTCAACATCCAATCCATCCCTCCCCACTCCCCTCTTCCCTTCTGGTAACCATAAGTTAGTTTTCTAAGTGAGTCTGTTTCTGTTTCATAAATTAGTTCATTTGTATCTTTTTTTTTTAGATTCTGTCTATAAGTGATATCATAAGATATTTGTCTTTTTCTGACTTAATTCACTTAGTGAAAAATTAAGTCTGAAAATTTCTAGATCTAATGTTGCTCCACATGGCATTATTTCATCTTTTTAACTACTGAGTGATATTCCACTGTATATATGTACCACACCTTTTTTATCCATTCCTCTGTTGATGGACATTTAGATTGCTTCCATGTCTTGGCTACTGTAAACAGAGCTGCAATAAACTTTGGGATGTACATATCCTTTTGAATTATGGCTTCTTCCATATATATGCCCAAGAAAGTGATTGTTGGATGATATAGGAGCTCTAGTTTTAGTTTTTTAAGGAACCTCCATACTGTTCTCCATAGTGGCTGTACCAGTTTACATTCTACCAACAATGTAGGGGGGGGGTTCCTTTTCATGTTGAGCATCTTTTAATGTACCTATTAGTTATCTGTATGACTTCTTTCAGTTCAGTCGCTCAGTTGTGTCCGACTCTTTGTGACCCCACGAATTGCAGCATGCCAGGCCTCCCTGTCCATCACCAACTCCCAGAGTTCACCCAAACTCATGTCCATCAAGTCAGTAATGCCATTCAGCCATCTCATCCTCAGTCGTCCCCTTCTCCTCCTGCCCCCAGTCCCTCCCAGCATCATACTGTTTTCCAATGAGTCAACACTTCGCATGAGGTAGCCAAAGTACTGGAGTTTCAGCTTTAGCATCATTCCTTCCAAAGAACACCCAGGACTGATCTCCTTTAGAATGGACTGGTTGGATCTCCTTAGAAAATGTCTATTCAGCTCCTCTGCGCACTCTTAATTGGGTTCTGTAGCTTTTTGATGTTAAATTATATGAATGCTTTGTATATATTGGGTATTTACTCCTTATTGTATGTACCACTTGCAAATAGCTTCTCTCCTTCAATAGGTGGCCTTTTCATTTTGTTGATAATTTCCTCCAACATGCAAAATATTTTGAGCATGATAAAGCCTCATTTGTTTGTTTTTGCTTTGGTTTCACTTGCCTAAGGGAAGGTAATCCATTCTCTGATTTGAATTCCCTGATACATTTTTATTAAATCATAAAAAAGGTCAGAGAATCATAAAATGGCCAGGTCTAGTCAGTCTTGGAGAAGGCGATGGCAACCCACCCCAGTACTCTTGCCTGGAGAATCCCATGGATGGAGGAGCCTGGTAGACTACAGTCCATGGGTTTGCTAAGAGTTGGACACGACTGAGCAACTTCACTTTTACTTTTCACTTTACTGCACTAGAGAAGGAAATGGCAACTCACTCCAGTATTCTTGCCTGGAGAATCCCAGCTGATGTGGCTTAACAGCAGCAGCAGTCAGTCTTCAGAGAATCTAACTTAACTTTTCACAATAAAATGTGGAAAATTCTAAAAGAGATGGGAATACCAGACCACCTAACCTGCCTCTTGAGAAATCTGTATGCAGGTCAGGAAGCAACATACATGGAACAACAGACTGGTTCCAAATAGGAAAAGGAGTACGTCAAGGCTGTATATTGTCACCCTGCTTATTTAACTTATATGCAGAGTACATCATGAGAAACGCTGGACTGGAAGAAACACAAGATGGAATCAAGACTGCTGGGAGAAATATCAATAACCTTAGATATGCAGATGACACCACCCTTATGGCAGAAAGTGAAGAGGAACTAAAAAGCCTCTTGATGAAAAAGAAAGAGGAGAGTGAAAAAGTTGGCTTAAAGCTCAACATTCAGAAAATGAAGATCATGGCATCTGGTCCCATCACTTCATGGGAAATAGATGGGGAAACAGTGGAAACAGTGTCAGACTTTATTTTGGGGGGCTCCAAAGTCACTGCAGATGGTGATTGCAGCCATCAAATTAAAAGATGCTTACTCCTTGGAAGAAAATTTATGACCAACCTAGGTAGCATATTCAAAAGCAGAGACATTACTTTGCTGACTAAGGTCTGTCTAGTCAAGGCTATGGTTTTTCCTGTGGTCATGTATGGATGTGAGAGTTGGACTGTGAAGAAGGCTGAGCACCGAAGAATTGATGCTTTTGAACTGTGGTGTTGGAGAAGACTCTTGAGAGTTCCTTGGACTGCAAGGAGATCCAACTAATCCATTCTGAAGGAGATCAACCCTGGGATTTCTTTGGAAGGAATGATGCTAAAGCTGAAACTCCAGTACTTTGGCCACCTCATGCGAAGTTTTGACTCATTGGAAAACAGTCTGATGCTGGGAGGGATTGAGGGCAGGAGGAGAAGGGGACGACAGAAGATGAGATGGCTGGATGGCATCACGGACTCAATGGACGTGAGTCTGAGTGAACTCCGGGAGATGGTGATGGACAGGGAGGCCTGACGTGCTGCGATTCATGGGGTCACAAAGAGTCGGACACGACTGAGAGACTGAACTGAACTGAACTGAAGTGAACTGAACTTTCCCATTATGTAAATACGGAACCGGCCAAAATGGTGCCAGAGCTTGTCATACATGACATAGCTAGTCCACTGAGCAGGTTTCAAGACTTCTGATTTAGGATTCTTTTCAAGACATCACACTTAAGTGATATGTACTTACATAGATCATTTTGTTGGCAGTGCCTCACAGAAATAGTAATCCGCTCTCCGCTCCCCCCCCAATATAATGGTGGGGGTAATACATCATCCATCACTATTATTAATATACCATTATTCCTTTCAGCGGAGAAGGCATTGGCAACCCACTCCAGTACTCTTGCCTGGAAAATCCCCTGGACAGAGGAGCCTGGTAGACTGCAGTCCTTGGGGTCGACACGCCTGAGCGACTTCACTTTCACTTTTCACTTTCATGCATTGGAGAAGGAAATGGCAACCCACTCCAGTGTTCTTGACTGGAGAATCCCAGGGATGGCGGAGCCTGGTGGGCTGCTGTCTGTGGGGTCTCGCAGAGTCGGACACGACTGAAGTGACTTAGCAGCAGCATTCCTTTCAGAGATGATGCATATGTGGGCTAGGGTGTGGCTAGCACAGTAAAACATTACTCTTTAACTGTTTTCAGCAATTTTTTTACCTTGTATCCTTCCAAATATTACTGTTTACTTTGTAATGTAACCATCAAAAAGTTTTACACCTCCTCCCCGTGGGAAAGAGGGAGAGTGAGCCAGAAAGGGACAAGGAAGCTTGGGAGCAAAAGAGGCTGTTTTTGGTAGGATGGGGTAGGGCTGCTGGGTGGGGCGGGCGGGGCTACTGCGGGTGGGGGGGCTACGAAAAGGCGGAGAAGGGAGTACTAGTGAGGGGGCGGGCACACAACGTCTCTCTTCCTTTGGAAGAGAGCACTCGCACAAGCCCATTTTGCGCATGTGCAGTCCATTTTAAATTGCGTAGGGCGCGGCGCCGCTCGGCGCGCTTTCTAGGTAGCCTGGGGCCTTTCGGAGCCCGCCCTCTCCCTCCTTTGTCTCTGGCTTGAGGGCGCTGCTGGGTTTCCTTCTGGCGATTTGGGGCCCGTTGGGCTGCCCAGAGCTTTGACCCGGGTACACTTACGCGCTAAAACCCTGCCCGGTCGGAGCCGGGCCGGAACATGGCTGCATGGGGGCTGGTAAGTGCAGGCCTGGGACCGGGTGAGGCGGGGAGAATGAAGCTTCGGGCCGGTGTCGTCGTTTCTGGAGGATTTTGATGGAAAGCAGCGCGAATTTTTTGAGTCGGAAAGTGAGCGGGTGCCACTATTCAGAGTTGCTTTACTTGGCAGTGTTTCCTCAGGCTTTTTGTAGTCCATTTGTGGGTAACTTTCTCTTTTGAGAATCTTGTGATTTCTACTTTTGAGACTAACTTCAGTTTTAGGAATTCAACAGGTGGCTCAGTGTCTGCCTGCCAATGCAAGGAAATGTAAAAGGGGGTTCGATCCTTGGTTGGGGAAGATTACCTGGAGGAAGAAATGGCAACACATTACAGTGTTCTTGCCTGGAGAATCCCCTGGATAGAGGGGATTGGCGGACTACAGTCCAGGAGGTCGCAAAGAATCGGACACCTCCGAGCGACTGAGCTTTCAGTTCGTAGTCCTCCCAATAATTTTCTGTCCTTGGTAGTGTTGGGAAGCCTTGAAATTGACCGTTTCTTTCAGAATTGCTGGTGTAAAGAGGCAGGTTTCTGAGAGGCAGCTACTGGTTAAAAGTGTAAGCGCTGAATGACTGAGGGGGCGGAAACTCATTTTTATTGGACAATTTCTGGACTCTTTGATATTCCCTTTTCTGTACTTTAGATTTACGGTTTTGTTGTTTTTTTTTAGCCACTGAGTCTCGTATCCGACTATTGGCGACCCCATAGCCTGTTATGGTTATTGTACGTTATACAACCCTTAGCAGCCCCTATCCTAAACTCCTAGTTTCTACTTCATCTCCCCGTTTAAGATCTTCAGCATTGATGAACTCCCATTTATAGTGTTGTATGTATATGCTTGTACGCATAAAGAAGTTTATTGTAGACAAAAATTATTGCCCTCCACTTAAGTAAACAGAATGTAGCCCACCTTCAGGCCACTGCAGCTGCGTCTAAGTGTGCCTGAGGGGACTTCAGGATGGAGCAAATAGGCTACTGGCCCTAGAGACTTATGTGAGTCTGGACTCTAGTGTCTTCGCATTTAGAGAGAAGTACTAAAATATTAGCTTGAGCTGTCTTTTTTCTTGATTAGCAGTAGTTTTGATACTTAATTTCTTTTTTCCCCCCAGCCCAAACTCCTGTATATCCTAGGCCCTCCCTTACCTCTTCGGAGTAGTTCTCTCTGAGACTGTCTCTTGAGCTACGGTCCTAAGTAAGGTTACCAAATAGAAATTATAAATTTTAAGTTGTGCATTTTTTTCAGCCGACAATTATATATAATGTAAATAATGCATGTGCTCATGGTAAAAAGTACTGTCTATACCAACACTTTGATACTGTTGACTAAAGAAAAATGTACTGTTGCTGGGTCATTTGGTAAAGAGTATGTTTACTTTTGTAAGAAACCACCAAAAAGTGGCTGTACCTTTTTGCCTTCCAAAATGAGAGTTTGCATTGTTCCACAATTGGCATTGTCATTTTTCCAGAGTTTGGACACATGGTCAGATATATAGTAGTATCTGGCATTAGTTTGCATTTCTCATTGATGTATGATGTAGAGCATCTTTTCACAAGCTTACTTGCCATCTATATATCTTCTTAGGTATCTGTTAAGGGCTTTGGACCATTTGTTTTTTTAATTGAGATAAAAACTATTTTATTCATTTTTATTTGTTGATGGTGCTGGGAGGCATGTAGGATCTTAGTTCCCTGACCAGGGATTGAACCCGCACCTTCTGCATTAGAAACTGGAGCCTTAACCACTGGACCTCCAGGGGAGTCCCCTCTTTTTATTGCATTTTAAGTGTTCTTTGTATATTTTGGATAGCAGCCCTTATCAGATGTGCCTTTTGAAAATATTTTCTCCTGGTCTTTGGCTTATCTTTTCATTCTTTCTCTCTTTTTTTAAAAACCATGATCAGTGTTTTATTTATATTGATGTTGGCATGTATTTAAAATCTATGATCAGTAATAATAATATCAATGATATTATTAATAAGCAACTTCTTTTCTCCCTATGATGTCACCTTACAAATTTTTCCTGGTTTTAGGATGATGCCCTTCAGAATATGGAAAGCTTAGACGGGTTGAAGCTTGTCTTAGTTCTCACATTGACTGCTTTTCCTACTGCCTGCTTTTCCTGTCAGTCTTCTGTAAACATTGCCCTTGTGTCTCCTTTCAAAGTTCTCCTTCCTTCTCTTTGTAATGGTCCTCCCCATCGCCTGCACTTGGCTTCTCAGATTAAGGAGGAGAGAGAGAGACACCACTGAAACTGGAAGATCAGATGCTGGTTCAGTTTGCTGTGTTTTATTCTTTTGATCGCAGTTCACTTTTATTTTTCAACAAAAAGTCTCGTGTTTATTACTGAGCCAAAGCACTAGTGGGGAAACACTGACACGACAAAAATCATAAATCATTTTCCCAGTAAAACACATCCAGCTATTCATATAGTATTGATTTTTCAGAGTGATATAATAAGATTCAAGTGCTCTTGGCACAGTTTGAATATGGATGCCACCTCATGTGCAGGATGCCTTATAGATCTAGTTTGGTTCTTCTCCAGTGTCATCTTTTGTGTTTGCACCTGATTTTATTACCAGTTTTTATTTAAATCCACTGGGGAATGGGACGATTCTACTTTTGTTTCTTGTCCAGGGATCACTTGATCATGAAAGTTTGTTGAGAAGATTTGGCTGGGAGCAAATTCCCACAGTTCACTCCACCTCCACCCCTTATCTGTGCCTTGTGGCATGTGGGATCTTACTTTCCTGATAAGGGATTGAATCCACTACCCGACCTCTGCATTGGAAGCCTGAAGTCATAATCACTGGATTACAGGGAAAGTCCCCCCAAAGTTAGAATTGTTTTGACCCTTTTAGTTCTAATATCTGACTTTGCATCATAACTCATTTAAAAGACAAAGGGAGAAAGGAGTTGAGAGATTATCCTCAGTCATTCCTGTACTTCAGTGATTTTAGACTGGGTGTAATTTTGCCCTGAAGGAGGTGTTTGGTGTTGCCTGGGAAAATTTCTGGTTGTTTTAAAAAGATGTGGATGAGGGGTATAAGTGCATCCAGTGGATGGAGGCCAGGGATGCTGCAAGTATCCTACCAATGCACGGGACAGGCCCTCATGAGTCATTCAGCCCAAAATGTCATCAGTGATAGATTTGAGAAACTCTGCTGTGACGTATCAGAGAAGGCAATGGCAACGCACTCAAGTACTCTTGCCTGGAAAATCTCATGGGCGCGGAGCCTGGTAGGCTGCAGTCCATGAGGTCGTGAAGAGTCTGACACAACTGAGTGACTTCACTTTTACTTTTCACTTTCATGCGTCGGAGAAGGAAATGGCAACCCACTCCAGTGTTCTTGCCTGGAGAATCCCAGGGACGGGGGAGTCTGGTGGGCTGCCTTCTATGGGGTCGCACAGAGTCGGACACGACTGATGTGACTTAGCAGCAGCTGTGATGTATATTATTTTCTTTGAGAAACATAATCTCATAGTGAATAAAAGAATCTGAAATTGAATGAAGATGAGTTGAATGTGAAAGTTTTTGAATATGTTTGAAAATGAATAATTTTTGTATTCTAACTTTTAATTTAAAATGCAAAGACCTTGTCTGTCTTGTTTTCTACTGTGCCAAAATAACATTTGGCCTCTAGTGGGTGCTTGATTCATATTTGCTGAAGGCCTGTATTGTCTTAGCCTTAAATTTTTTCTATGTAAAAGAGGAACAGAGTACTTGACAGGTGTTATTTAATGTTCAGAAACATTCAATGTGAAAATATGACTTTTTAATTTTATTGTGTTAAATTAGAAGAATGACCTTAAATTTGACCTTGGAAGGGAGTTAATTAACATTAATTATCAAGGATTTGCTTAAGGGTTTCAGAATGTTGAATGCTGATGAGAGACCTAAGTGCTTGCATTAATTTTCTGTCTTGTGATAAAATGCAAAGACTCGTTAAATGTCTTTGTTCCTTAGTTTACTATCTGTAAAACAGATTTAATCTTTTGCTCCTTAGGTGCCTCCTGAAATTAATAGGCTATGTGAAACACTAATTTTCTTTAAAGAAAAACACTTTTATCTCATACATTTTAGTCTTATTTATTTGACATGTCAAAATAACAAAACATGATTCTGTGGTATACAACACTGGCAAAGCTCTGGGAAGAATATAAGCTAGCTTAAGACAAAGCCTCTACTCTCAGGTTTCTTAAACTCTAAGAGATGTCTTCATTTTTCTGAACAGTTCAGTTCAAAAGTGAAGCAAGTCCCTGTGAGTAGAAACTACAGTGGCTTAAGTTGTGTGTAAGAGCATTAGGAGAGTCAGTGTCAGAGCATGAATGGGGTAAAGAGAGTGTTCACATGAAGTGGGATTACTTATATCCCATAGGGCCAAGGAAGAGTACAGCTTACTGAACATTTTATATTGATAATAACTTATTTATTTTTAAAAGCATACTATTTATCCTATTACTACCCAGTTTTCAACTTGAAAAGTTAACTTTATAGATTTCATCCTTAAAAGATAGGACCCAGATTATCACAATTATGTTTTCCACTTCCAGTTTCAACATGTCCATGTGTTTTATTTTTTCCTGTCATTTCCATTGATAGGGGCTTCTTTGTTGCTAAGTCATTTCAGTCATGTCTGACCCTTTGTGACCGTATGGACTGTAGCCCGTCAGGCTTCTCTATCCACGGAATTTTTCAGGCAAGAATATTAGAGTGGGTTGCCATGCCCTCCTCTAGGGGATCTTCCCGACTTTGGAATTGAATATGCATTTCTTATGTCTCCTGTATTAGTAGGCAGGTTCTTTACCACTAGCACCATGTGAGAAACCCCTCTTCTTTGTTGGGGTTACCTAATTTCTCATTTGGAGACATTCTAGCACTTTTTAATCCTCATTTTTTCTGATATTTCACTTTTAGTTTCCTAGGTATGAATGTTCCTGCATTTTCATTATGTTGGTCATTTACTCTTCATCCAGGACAATATCCTCTGAGCTTACATTAGGCTGTTTCTGCTTTTTTTCTGTTTCATCCATTATGTTTCATTTGTTTCCATCTTTCAGAAATTTGTTGTATGTGTTTGTCCACAGATGGTCCTCTGTTCCATTCTCTTTTTCATTGTAGTTTTATGGCAGTCTATTCTTTACTGTTATTTAGAGGGATTGATCTACAAGGAAAAAAGATAGATACATACTGTTGATGGACTAACTTGAGTTACTGGAAGCCCAGATAGTGTGATTTTGATTACGGAAGAGGTGTAGGGGGAGATGGAGGAGTAGGAAGAGGAAAAAGACGATTAAAAAAAAAAAAATCCAAGGTAAGGAAATAATGTAAAAAAGGTTTGGAAACAGTGGATGTGAGCCGAGTTGTTTTTCACCTGATCCAGAAGAATTCCTCTTTATAGTATTATACTAGGCAGTCAGCAGATACTTGCTGAATGGATAAATGAAGAACTTAACTTTTCACCAAACTGATGATTTACTTTTCTTTCAGGATCATCTCAAAAATGACTATAGAAGAAGATTTTGCCGACCTTCCAGGTGATCTGTATACTTAAGCTTTTAAGATGATTTTTATTCCCACCTTTAGAAAGTGGAATTTTTAAATACAGAAAGGAAAAACTAGTACCTCTGACTAAAATACTGATTTATATGCTCGTTGGTTAAGTATAGTCATCTTAATTATTTTATATTAACAGAGAAATATTAGTGCAAACAGTGTATTGGCTAAATGGCAGTCATAAAAGAAATTCGTCTGATGAGTGATGGATCAGGAAGAGGCAGTTTCAGTTCTGACTAAATGACAGCTATGGATAAAGCACTCTAGACTTTGAATGGTACTAACAGAAAGGTGCAGTTTATTCTGTGGGGCTAAGAAAAAGAAAAGGTGAGTGTGATCCTAAAGGGCAATCAAAGGATCTTTGTGGTGACAGAACTGTTCAGTACCTTGACTATTGTGGTCATAACTGAATCTTCAAATACGATAATTGCATAGAACTTAGTACATACACAAAGATAAACATGCAAATGAGTACATGTAGAACTGGAAAAATATGAATAAAATTGGTGATTTTGTCAATATCCATATCGTGGTTTTGATAATATATTGTATTATTATGTGAACTGTTCCCATTGAAGGAAACTGGATAAAGTGAACAGGGGATCTCTTTTATATTATTTTTACAACTGCATGTGACTCTAAAATTATATCAATATCATTTTTAATTAAAAAATTATATCAATTCGTTAGTTCCTTCAGATTAAGGGTATTGAATCAAAAGTGCATTTGAAATGTAGGGAAGATTATGTTACTTGGAGCTGTAAGACTTGTGACTATAGA